>PVKH010007405.1:0-20250 GCA_004027955.1 Chaetophractus vellerosus | reverse complement strand
GATGTCATCATACAAACCCCCTCCTAATGTTCTACAAAGGCTAACCTCAATGCCTAAAATCTTCATAATTCAAAACATTTCTCTGTCTCTCCAATATCCCTCTCCCTTTAACCTCTTTCTCTCTCTTACACAATTAAGATTCAGAGATTTTACTCAAGGCCGGAGTATACCTGGAGTATAAGTCTGCAAACAATTTTTGACATTTACAATGGTTTAAAGGAAATTATACATTTACTGCCTGCCAAAAGACTATACAGAAATCTAAAGTCTTTCCTTTCTCTACTGGTCTCTTCCTGTAGCTTATAATAAACATCCTCAAATTTCTATTAATTTTTTCCTCTTTACACTGATTTACTTTTAACTCTCACCTTCTATTTCCCCTTAACAGCAGCAACCTACAAGTAAAGTCAACACCCTCTATCTCTACTTTTCCACTTATTCTTTAATCTTAAAAGTTAACTGTACTTTGTTAGGGGAGCCACAATGTATTTATTTAATTGAATTCCACTTTCACTGTAATGAATAATGTTTGGGTAAATAAACTCGTTATATGTAAAACTCTGTATATTTCAGGACAGACTTCTTAAAGCATATTACAGTTTTAAAGTACTTGATATATACAGCCAAATTCCCCTCCAGAAAGATCTAGCCATTGATAATACAAGAGGCAGAGAATGAGAATGTCTATTTGAGAAACAATTTAACAACTGAAAAATTATGTGTTATTGTCCTAATTTAAATTTCTTTGTTAATAAGAAAGTCTATTTTTTTTTATGTTCTCTGGCCATATACAGTGTATACAAAAATTAACTAAAAATGAATCAACAACCTAAATATAAGACCTAAAACAACAGAACTCTGAGAAGAAAACATAGGAGAAAATCTACAGGACCTTGTATTAGGCAATAGATTCTGAGATATGATACCAAAAAGCATGGGCAACAAAAGAAAAAATAAATTGGACTTCAGCAAAATGTAAAACTTTTGTGCAAAGAACATTATCATGAAAGTGAAAAAGAAAACCTATAGAATGGGAGAAAATAATTTGAAATCATATACCTGATAAGGGTTTAATATCCAGAATATATAAAGAACTCTAACAAACTAAAAAAAAAAATTAACTTGGATAAAGAGCTTGAACAAAAAAAGATATACAAATGATGAATAAGCACATGAAAACATGCTCAACATCACTAGATACCATGAAAGTGTTAATCAAAACCACAATGACACTTACAGTAGATGCTCAAGGGTTCTGTTACCTCACAAAAACTGAACTAAACTGGCAAAGCCATCTTCCTCAAAACTCCACAAAGCAGTTAAAGGTTGCAATAACTGGGTGACTGCTAAATCAAGAAAATGCAACTTTAAAAATCCTAGGAGAAGCCTGAATCGCCTACAGGCTCCTTTCCCATCCCTTCCCTGGCATGGTGTGGAGCAAGGCTGCACTACTATTGTTTTTGCCCAGGCCTATTCTGGAGGGAACAGAGTAATCCCTATTCACATACTAGGTTGCCTGTAGGTTGGTCCTAATCTATCAGGTGATGGCATGAAAGGTGGAACAAGAACACACATCTCTGGCTTGCCCTCCCAAATCTTGCCCTGCAGGCAGCAGAGCTTCCAGAGAGCTTAAGAGTACTAGAAACAAGTAAAAGTGACATGGGGCAAAGGATTACAAACCTTTAAGACATAAAATAGAACACCCTGGAGGGAAAGTCTATTTCATAGGGAATAGAGGGGACATTTGGATTCATGCAAATGGGGGTATTCCTAAGGCCAAAGCTAAACAACTCCTAAAGAAAACATAGGGAACCATCTTCAGGACCCTGTGTTAGGCAATGGTTTCTCAGACTTCATGGCCAAAGCATGAGCAACAAAAGAAAAAATAGATAATGGGAACTTTTTCAAAATTAAAAAACTTTGTATATTAAAGGACTTCATCACGAAAGTAAAAACACCACCTATAGAACAGGGGAAAATATGTGGAAACCATATATCCAGTAAGGGTTTAATAATCAGGATATATAAAGAAACCCAACAACTCAACAAAAAGACAAAGAGCCCAATTTGGGAATGGGCAAGACTTGAATAGACATTTCTGCAAAGAAGAAATATAAATGGCTGATAAACATATAAAAAGATGCGCAACATCATTAGTCAGCAGAGAAATGCAAATCAAGACCACAAAGAGATACTGTTTCACAGCTACTAGAATAGCTACTATTTTTTAAAAATGGGACATAAACGTAGGAGAGCATGTAGAGAAATAGGAACACTTTTTTTTTAAATGTTTAAAAAAGTTTTAGTTAAACTCAGGAGATAAAATGGTCTACTGAAGTTTTTAAATAATAAAAATAATGGGCTGGCTGTAGCTCAATTGGTAGGGTGCTGGTTTGCCACATGAGAGGCCCCGGGTTCGGTTCCCGGGGCCTCCTTGAGTGGGCAGACTGCCTTGAGAAGGCAAAGCCACCGTGGGCAGGGCAAAGCCGCCGTGGTCAGGGCAAAGCCGCCACGGGCAGGGCAAGCCCCCGCGGGGAGGGCAAGCCACCTGTGAGAAGGCAAGGCTGCCATGCGGTGGGCTGACTCGGCGGGTTGCCGCAACAGGGGGGGAGGGGGGAGACGAGCAGACATGGAAGAGTGCAAAAATGAACACAGCAAGAACAAGCAGAAAGGGGGTTATATATTTTAAAAAAAGAAGAAGTTTTAAAGAGAACAATTCCATGAAAGGAGAAGTTAAAGAATGAGATCATAAGAAGTATTCAGTCTTTATTTAATAAGGTATTATCAAAGACCACTGAATTTTTTAACATAAACAATACCAAAAGCATAAAGTAGTATATAAAAGTTTTTAATAAGTATGATTTAATTAAAGTTGTTTACAGTTATTCTCTCCTACAGGAGTTAAGCATGAATTTTAAAAAGAATAAAAGATGGGAAAAGCAAGCACATGTAGCACACAGTGGTGAGAGACAGCATGCAAACGTCTATGGATTTGAGGTTTTACTGCATCAGGAATGGGACAAGACTCGGGTGGCTTTCTTTTTCCATTTAGGAAGAAAAAAGAAAAAAGACTGCAAAGGAAACAAACACAAATTCACGTAACTGTCCACTGTCCAAGATGACAGCATGAAAGAAAACATTTACAGGGAGCAGATGTGGCTCGAGTGGTTTAGTGTCTGCCTTCCACATGGGAGGACCTGGGTTCAGTCCCCAGTGCCTCCTGAAAAAAACAAAAATAAACAAGCAAAACAAACGAAAAAGCCAACTCAGGGAAGCCGATGGGGCTCAGAGGTTAGGCGCCAGCTTCCCATATGAGGTCCCAGGTTCAATCCCCAGCCCTTGGTAAGAAAAGGAGGAAGAGGAAGAGGAATAGGAGGAAGAGGAATAAGAGGAAGAGGAGGAGGAGGAGGAGGAGGAAGAAGAGGAAGAAGAGGAAGAAGAGGAGGAAGAAGAAGAGGAGGAGGAAGAAGAGAAGGAAGAGGAGGAAGAGGAAGAGGAGGAAGAAGAAGAGGAAGAAGAAGAGGAGGAGGAAGAAGAGAAGGAAGAGGAGGAAGAGGAAGAAGAAAAAGAAGAAAAGAAAACATGAACAAGTTAATTCTCAGAGATGACTAGAGATTTTTCAGTGCTTACACAAAAGTACACACTCGGTCAGTCTTGGTGGGAATGTAAAATGTTGCAGCCACTGTGGAACACAGTTTGGCAGTTCCTCAGAAAGCTAAGTATAGAATTACTATGTGACCCAGCAATCCCACTTCTAAGTATATACCCCAAAGTAGTGAAAGCAGGGATTTGAACAGATATTTCCATACTGATGTTCAAGCAGCATTATTCAAAATTGCCAAAAGACAGAAGCAGAGAAAGTGGAACTCTCATGCACTGTTGGTAGAAATGTGAAACAGCACAGCTACTGTGGAAAACAGTTTGGCCGTTTCTCAAAAAGTTAAACCAAGAATTACCATATGACCTGGCAATTCTACTCGTAGGCATATCTCAAAGAAGTGAAAGCAGAAGGGACTGAAGCACACACCTGTGCACTAATATTCCTAAAACCATTATTCTCAATAGCCAAATAGTGGAAACTATCCAATTGTCCATCAGCAGAAAAATGGATAAACAGCCCTCTCTCAATTAGAGATGGAGTGGGCATCACCATCCCAGAATCCTCAGGATTGAGGAATGAACTATGGACTAGAGTGGACTTACTGGTATTCTACTATAGACTTATTGTGATTCTAGCAATGGAAGAAATTACAACACTGATGTGGAGGCAGTGGCCACTGGAGGATCTGAGGGCAGGGAGAGAGAAAAACAGGTGTAATAGGGAGGCATTTTGGGGACTTGGGAATTATCCTGAATGACAGACACTGCAACGACAGATACAGGCCGTTACAAATCTTGCTCATAACCTACAGAATTGGGTGGGAGAGAGCGTAATCTATAATGTAAACTTTAATCCACGCTTAGTAGCAATGCTCCAAAATGTGTTCATCAATTGCAATGAATGTACCTCACTAATGAAGGATGTTGTTAATGTGGTAAAATGTGGGAGGTGTGGGATGCAAGGCATACGGGAATCCCCTATATTTTTTGTGACATTTGTATAATCTAAGTATCTTTAAAAAATAAAAAACATAATTTAAATAAAGAATGTAATGGTCAAACCTAAAAAAGAATGGATAAACAAAATGTGGTATATACATACAACGGAATACCATTCAGATAGAAAAAGAATGAAGTTCCGATATGTAATGGTTTCAGAGTTTTATTTAATCGTGAATTCCAAAAATACAGATTGGATTATTCTTGTAAACTAATCTGTTCATCTGGGCATGATTAAGTTATGAGTAGGGCGTTAACTGCCACATCAGTGAGACGTTGAGCCCCGCCCCTCGGTGGGTGTGATCTCAAGTATAAAGGCTAGGCAGAGATTTAGAGAAGAGACTTAGAAAAGCAGATTGGAGAAGCAGTTCTGGTGTTGGAGTGAGCCGATCGCCGGATAGTCTACAGCTGCCTTGTGGAGAGACGCAACGCATAGAAAGCCTCATGGTCTACAGCTGAACTTGTGGTGAAAGCAGAAGCTAAACCCAGAGAGAAACGCAGCCCGGGAACAAAGGAATCCAGAAGCCTGAACCCTGCAGACGTCGGCAGCCATCTTGCTCCAACACGTGGACTTTGGTATGGGAAGAAATTTATGTTTTGTGGCCTGGTAACTGTAAGCTTCTACCCCAAATAAATACCCTTTGTAAAGACCGACCAATCTTTGGTATATTTCAAAAGGCACACCTTTGGCTGACCAAAACACAATACATGCTACAATATGGATGGACCTTGAAGAAACATCATGTTGAGTGACCAAAGGACAAAATGTTCTATGATTCCACTATATTTCACATACTAGAATAAGCAAATTCATAACGACAAAAGTAGATTAGAGGTTACCAGGGTACTGGGAGAAGGGTAAATGGGGAATTACTGCTCACTGGGTAAAAAGTTTCTGTTTTGGGTGATGAAAAAGTTTTAGTGCTGGAAGGTGGTGATGGTGGCACAATACTGTAAAAGTAATTAACGTAATTAATGTCACTGTACTATACACCTAAAAATGGTTAAAATGGTGAATATTATGCTATATATATGTTATCACAATTAAAAAAATGAACAGTAATTAGAGAAAAGATTATGCATGGCCTAGTTAGCACCACATTGGGGGAAGGTAGACTGTACAAGAGGGCATGAAAAAAAACTTCTAGGCATGGCATGTAATGTTGGTTTCTCCACAGACTTTGGTCAAAAATAAAATGAGTAAAAAAATTATGCAATTATCTAAAAAAAAAATTATTCTTTGTGATTTATTAGCTTATGCCTTTTGCCCAGCTTTCCTTTGAATGGTTTGTCTTTTTCATACTGACAAAAAGCTCTTACAGTCTCAACATTTATTATCATTTTGTGATTTATAAGAAATTTCTTATAAATATTTCTTTATATATTGTCAAATGCTTTTAATTTCACTTATTGTGTTTTGGGGTTTTTACATATTTAACATTTTTATGCAAATACACCAACCACTTCTTTTATCAATACTTCTTTTGCTATCATACAAAGTTGTTTCCAACTTAGAAATCAAATATACATTCTTCTATATTTGCTTCTGGTTCTTTCATCTTTGACTTTTTTACATTTAGTTCTTTAATCCACCTGGAACTCATTTTGGTGTTTGTGAGGTATGAATCTAAATAATTGTTCCCAAAGAGTTATCCAAGATTCCCAATCTCAATAAAATAATCAATCCTTTCCACACTAATTTTATCATCTTCTCCACAGCAGTAAGGCATTTATTATCCCCACCTCCTTACTGAAACTGTATTTGATAGAGTCTCCTGATTGCCAAATCCAATGGATTATTTTTAGGTCTATTTGAAAATTAGTACCGTTAATATTGTTCTTCCTCTTCATACTCTCTCCTTTGGCTTCCAAGACTCTACTCTTATGCTTTCTACTTCTATAAATATTAATTCTCTGACTCTTTTGCTGGTTTCTTGTTTTCTGCTCATCTTTTGGCTAACAATTATCAAGCTCTTATGGTCAACGTCAAGTACTTTCCTAAGTACTTTATACTTTGCCAAGCACTTGATCCTCATAAGAGACCTCTGAAAAAATGTCAGCAGTGATAGCAGCTTAGGTTTACTGAGCACTTATGCACTAGGCACTCTTCTAAGTACTTTTCTTATTTACTTCACACAACAACCCTAAGGTATGTACAGTTATTATCTCTATTTAATAGGTAAGGAACTAAGCAGAATTAGAGAGATTAACTTGGCAAAGCTTACTCATGAAATAATGGTGAACTAGGATTCACTCTTAGGCAAAATGCCTCTAAAGTTCATGTACTTGATCATATACTCTATCTCCTAAGGGCATATATTATTAAAAGCCTCATTTTATGGATGAGGAAACTGAGTAACATGGCTAATAAATGGTGGAGTCTGTTCCCAGAGGCAGTACTCCTAATTACTCAACATCTTTTTAACGTTTGTGTTCTTCAGATTATATCCTTCTCATTTTTCAAGAACTTCTTGGGCAATCTTATCCACTTCCAAAGAATAATACTTTTATGCTGCATATTATTCTGCATAAGCATGTTAGTGATCCCAAATCTTTTTTCTGCAACTTAGACCAGAAAGCCAACAACCCAAAGATCATCTCCACCTAGATGTTTCAAAGGTACCTCAAATTAAATATGTCAGAAACTAAGCTTGCCTTTTATCTGTCTTTTTCCTCCTTCCTATATTCCCTGTCTGGATGAACGGCATCACTGACCACAAAAACATTGACTTACGGATGCTAGGAATTATACCAAAGACTCCTCTTCTCCCCTCAACTCCTCTGTATCCTCCTTGTTACAGGCTTCAATCAGGTCCTCACCATTTCTTCCCTGTGCTACCCTTCAATCCATCTTCACAATGCCATCAGAATTATTTATTTTTCAATAACTACTTATTGAATATCCATTAAGAGTGAGTGACTAGGCTAGTATCTCTCTATTAAAACATAATCTTGTTTACTCCTTTATGCAAAAATTTTTCAGTTGGTCCCCACTGTTTAAAGTTCAAACTTCTGAGTAATGTACACACGACCTTACACATATCATTTTCAACCTCATTTCTTACCATGCTCCTCCTATCCTATGGAACTTATTGCATTTCTACACATACCCTAATCCTTCTAATTAGAATGCCCAAATGAATCTTTTTGATCTAGTTAATGTCTAACATCAGCTGAAATTTGACAATCTCTATAAAATCTTCACTGGCACCATTCCCTTTTCTCCCCCAAGTCAAAAACACTCATACTTCCTTTGTGTCTCAACTGCAGCTTTACAGACTTCTATTATAGCACCAGTTTCACTTTATTTCATTTATCTCTTTAAAAGTTTTTCTCTCAACTCGGTAATAAAAGACAACCCAACTGAAAGATGGGTGAAGGAGGTGAATAGACATCTCTCCAAAAGATATAAGAATGGGCCGACTGGATAGCCCAGTGGATAGGGCGTTGGCATACCACATGGGAGACCCCGGGTTCGATTCCGGGGACCTCTCCTAGCGGGCAGACCGCCTTGAGAATGGCAAGCCGCCATGGGCGGGCCGGAGCCGCCGTGGGCAGGGCAAAAAGCTGCCACGGACAGGCAAAAGCCGCCATGGGCAGGGCAGGTCGCCCGCGAATGGAGCGCAGCCAGCCGCCCGCGAACTGAAAGCCGGCCGTGATAGAAGCAGAAGCCGCCCACAAGCGGGGAAAGCCACGCCTGCGCAGTGACCAATCTCGGCGAGTCGCCACAGCGGGGGGGGAAGGGGAGATATGTAATAAAATAAATAAATCTTTGGAAAAAAAAAAAAAAGAATGGCCAAAAATGACGTGAAAAGATGTTCAACATCATTAGTCACCAGGAAAATGTAAATCAAAGCACAATGAGATACCACTTCATGCCCACTAGGATAGCTATAATAAGAAAAGATGGACAATAGGCAGTGTTGACAATGACATGGAGAAATCGGAACCCTTGTGCATTGCTGATGGGAATGTAAAATGGTGCATCTACTTTAGAAAACAGTTTAGCAGTTCCTAAAAAGGTTAAAATAGAGTTACTATTTGACCCTGCAATTGCACTCCTTGGTATACACCTAAGAGAAGTGAAAACCTAATTCTAAATAAAACTTGTACATGGATATCAACATTTATTCATAAGAAACCAAAACTGGAAACAACCCAAATGTCCATCAACTAATGAATGGGTAATCAAAATGTGATAACAGCTATCTTTCAGCTATACAAAGAAATTAAGTACTGATACATGCTACAACAAGGATGAACCTGAAAATATTATGCTCCGTGGAAAAAGCCAGTTACAAAAGGTCATGTATTATATGATTACAGTTATAGGAAATGTCCAGATAGGCAAATCAATAAAACAAAGTAGATTAGTGGCTTCCAGGAGCTGGGGGCAGGGAGAATGAGGAATGACTGCTAAATAGTATGGAGTTTCTTCTTGAGGTGATAAAAATGTTCTGAAAATAGATAGTGGTGATGGTAATCATTTCAAAACTGTGACTTTATATTTTTAAAAAGTTCAACTGCACACACTAAAAGGATGAATCTTATGGTATGTGAATTACTGCTCAACAAAGCTGTTACTTATTTTTTGAAAAAAGAATCAATAGTTAATAGTTTATATGAGAGAAAAACTCTAAAACCATGGGATCCATGGTGGCAGAGAGAATTTGATATTGTTAATTACTGCATAAAAGTGAAATTTATAAGTAATTCCTTTTTCTACCATCCAAATTACAGATTACACTTTTGATTTTACAAAGCAAAAGCAATTATATTATGATGTACTGCCCATAAATGAGTATGCTATTAATTTGCACTGTTCTCATTACAATTATTTATTGCAGTTTCCATAGAGTATAAGGCAATCTGAACTATTTGTCCATTATGATTTCCATACTTCATTCACTTTAGTAAAGATCTGTCCCAACAAAAAGAGCTTAAAGCAAGTGTTAATGGAAGAAATCCACAAAGGAACACATTTTCTGAGAACAACAAAGATATAAAGTAGTATTTGATGAAATGCTTGTTAACTGGGAATACTTTCTATATTTGGCATTTTACTTACTCATTAAAAATATTCACTTACATTTTCCAACCAGCATATATGGGACCAAATCTTATCAATCTAAGATGCTTGGAACTTTAATACAGTCTATAGCTAAGTACATTTTATTTTAAAAATTCCATTTTAATATAGTGCAAATGTTAAATGAATTCTCAGCCATCACTGCAGTTCTAATTGCATGCTTTATCTAAAGACTGGAGAAGATTGTGCTAAATTATATGGAACGAACTAGTGTTCACTGTTTAGGCTATCCATTAACTGCCAGTCAAACTAATAACAGCAATCTCTTCCCTAATTTTCCTGGTTGCAGCTGTTTATAGAATATCCTGGGCGTGTTCATTTCAATAGATACATAATAATGCAGACATCCACAAATGAAAGCTGTATATTTGTGTTTTCAAATTTTCCTATAGATTACAATATTTTTTTCTATCTTGTAGATTCAACCACTCTCTTAAACTGACTGCTTTAAATAATCACTAAATAAATGTAAATAAATGTATTGTGGTTTTAAGTTTAAAATCTACAATCTGAAGATCAAATTCCAGGGGAAAAAACAAACCTTTTGTTCTTTATTTAAGTGTAAAATGATAAAATCTCAAGTAGAAATTGGTTATCTATACATATGGTTTTCCAAGGAATACCTATATGACATTTATACTGACTTTTCTGTAATGGTCTTTGAAAGAAAGTTAAACTAATTTCCTCATACTGACCAAATGTGAATATTTATCTTCATTAAGTACAATACTCAGGCATTTCAATTATTCAATGCAGAAGATACACACCTAAAGTTAGTTTTTTTTTGGTAATACTATTATAACATTAATTTTAAAGGAGCTAATAAGCTTACTGATCTATGTGATGGTTGCCAGAATTTTGCATTACAAGGAATGTAAAAATAAGACAACCCCAATTTGCTAAGAAAGGACATTATTTTATAAAAGAAAAGACATTTTAACACTAGACAAATAAGGACATAAATCCAGAATAAATTCCATCCTTTGAATTGAAAAGTCTTATTAGCATCTGGTAAACTTTATACCAGCCTCCTTATTTTTACCATTTTGACAAATACTGGTAAAAACTTTGACATAGTCCAGCAATAAGCACCCATGGATCTATATTCTAAAAGCCTCAAACTATAGTTTATATGGTTATCTTTGTAACCATATAAAGTCAATGAGTCTTGAAAATCAGCAACTTACAATTCCTGCCTAAGCCTTCTTATTTTTGCCTTAGCATCTGCCAGTTCCACTGACAGATGTTGTCGACTTTCTGTTCGCTTCATGCCTGGAGAACCACAGGGTGACTGGGCAGATGAAGAGGCATGGGGTAGAAAATGAAGACCATCCCGTTCTTCAGAGAGTTCTACAATTGTCTAAAGAATTATAAAAAGAAACACAAAATCACTTTTAATATTCTACATTTCACAGAACTAAAAAAAGCAACATTATTTACTAGATCAAGTTCTATTTTATAATATCAAAAACAACTTATTGGTTAAAAATATTATTTTTGCCTTATTTAGCTGTCATTTTTAAAAGTTTCATTTAATAGTTTATAGATAAGCTATTTAGTAGATAACATTTGTGGGTCTAGGAAAGAAATTAATCTTAGTTTACCTAAATCAGAAGAGTGATTTGTCTAGAACTGTGCTGTCTGTGGGAGATATTAGCTGTGCAACTGCTGTGGGGAAGCCATTAGCAGAAGTGGCTATTTAATTAAAACCTTAAAAGGTTAAAAAAACTTCAGTTCCTTAGTCACACTAGTCTACTTCAAGTACTCATCAGTCACATGTAGCTAGTGGCAAAGCACTGGACAACACAGAAATAGAATCTTTTCATCATGGCAGTATTGGATAGTACTACTCTTTAAGTGTAAATGGGGACCTCAGAGGGACCCAACACGGCACCTAAGACGTAATCCAATCTCTTAATTTTACAGGTAAGGTAAACGAAGCATAGAAAAACTGATTTGTACATAACCACACATATTGTTGAGAGCAAGGCCAAGTCTCAAGGCCAGTCTCTTGATTCCATATCGTATCCTCCCTTTCCTACAACAATCTGCTTCCCATCTCAAATCTTTATTTCTTTCTCTAAAAATCTCTCATGGGGCACAAAACCTCTTTTCCCTTTTCCTACATCTGAATTTTAAGAGCTACTTAATACAAACATACTTCACCCAATGTCCTCCATTCTCCTAGTTTTCCTTTACTGGAAAATTCTCTTAATCTAAATTTATTATCAGATTTTCTTTCAAACTTCTCAGGTAAACAACTACCTTCTATAGCAAATTCAAATGTCCTACTACTCCCAATAAAATGGGTGGGGTTACCACGTTGGGACCAAAAATCATCTTCTCTCTACTTCTCATTACCAAGTTTTCTACTGCTCTCACTGAATCATGTTTTTTGTTTTTTTTTTTCCTTTTAAACTATCCATCAGAAATCATTTCTTATTCTTGGGTTATACTTCAGCGCCTGTATCAAGGTCTGCCCTATCTTCCTGCCTGTAGGAGGATTTCAGTATGTATGCTGATAAGCCAAGGACATGGCTTCCCAGTTCCTTCCCATCTCTACTCCACATTCAATACATGCAAGCCTCTCCAATAAAGGTAATGATTCCTTCTAGTGCAACGCCTACTTTACTATCATCACGTTCATGTTCTCATACCTACTGAGAATATTTTTACCCATGCCTGAAACTTTCATTACTCAACTCCTCCCCTTTTTCACTCAAACAGATTATTCCTGGCTACCCTAGAGTTCCTATTCAGCCTTGATCCACAATTAACTCTTTCACTGTCACCCTTACTTTTAATTTAACACTGGCATGCCATTCTCTGACAATGGCTCACTCCTAAGGAGAAAGAGAATAGAACTAACTTTTATAGACCTCCCAGCTAGAAGCTTTTCTAACATAATTTCATTTAATACTATAATTTGCAATAGAGATATTATATCTACATAGACATAAGGAAACTAAGGAACATACAGATTAAATAACATAAGTCACACAAATAGTGATAGGTATGGCTAGACTTGAAATTCAAGTTTGACTCTAATATTATGTCACTTTCCTTACCAACCACCAGTTTTCTCTATTCCTACTCCAAGGTGATAAAAAGCTCTAAGAGAAAAATTTAAAAATTACAAAGACCTCCTCTACAGATGTTCTCATATATTTTCAATAAAGTTCTTTCAACTTCTCATCAATCCTTTTACTGAAATCTTTTGATTTCCTCATAAATTTCCCCAAAATGACTTTATTCAATTTATATCCTTCTCTCTACTTAAACCTCCAACTACAAACTATCATCACTTTCAAGAAATGACTTATTCTCCAACTTGCCAAAGAAACAAAACCACCTAAGATTAACTCGTCTATTTTTGTGCATTTCTTGTTCCCAACACATATTCCTTACCCTGCTATCATTTTCAATTTCTCTCTTTCTTGAGGCATTTCCCTACTGTTCTATTGGCATTTTCCTCCATATTTCCTACTTACATGAAATCTTCAGTTATACAAGTATTTTCTATCTTGGGGAAATATTTTCTATCTTGTTACTCTCCTACTTCTTTCTCTTTCATTGCGACTCCATAAGGAGTGTCTATGTCCACTGGTAGCTCCTCCTCAAAACCACATACGCAGTATGCCCATCCCACCTCTCTGGCTCAGTCACTAGTGTCACCAATCTCCATAATAGCCCAGATTCTACCTCCTTGGAGTCAACTTTGGTTTATTTTTTTCCTTTTATCTTTAATCTTACTATCAAACATCTCTGTACTCCTTTCCTGAACAAAGATCTTCATTACCTTACATTTTCATTACTGTAACAGCTGTAAGTCTAGGTGACTCTCAGGTTTACTTTCTCAACTTCAGTTCATTCTGCCTACCAATATCATATTAATCTTTCTTAAATACTGTTCATATTAGTTTTGGGCTGAAAAATTTTTAATAGCTCTGAATTTCCCACAATATGAACTCTAAACTTCTTTGCTTGGCTTTCAAAACCTTCCATAAGTTGTCATACTTACCCAATTAACCATACTCTACTCAATCGGTCCAAAGACACTATAAATGCCTGAAAACAGGGTGTTCCCAAAGAGAAAATTAAAATAAGGTTTTGGCCAACTTTTGGAGATATGGACACCAAATAGTCAAAGATATATTCATATTTTTAAATCATTAATTTAATTAACCTGTAAATATTTTAAACTATATTACACAAAATTACATTAATTTAAAAACTCTCATTTCATGAAATAATTTTAATATGCATCTTTAGTATCAACCTTGGTCATCTAGAGCAAGTTTTCAGTCACTTGGCTTGGTTAATATTCATTTCCCTTCAATCATCTGAGATATAGCAGTCACTAGAAATTTTATCTCAAGTTACAAGTGCTGCTCTGTGGCATACTATTAGGAGAGCTAATTCTTTCAGTTTTGTTTTTTTTTTTTGTATTAGAGGTACATACACAATTTCATTGTATTAAGTGCACATCCTTGATCTTCACTTAATAGTTATAAAAACAGTTTGCAACTGTAAAAGTAAGAGGTAAATTACCCCAAAATAATTAAACTAAATTAAATTTCTTGACCTGCTTTTTACTGAAGACATCATGTGTCCTCTATAAAGACACAAAACCAGCAGTAACTGAGATTTTTTAGGCTAGTCTTTCCAAACTTTGTTATCAAATGTACCTGAAGAAGCATCCCACAGTATAGTCCTTTCAAGCACAAAACACAGTCTAATGGAATGATATAGATTTATTATATTTATATAATATGTTTGTGTAATATTTTTCAGTTATTTTTTATTACTTTGGCTAATTAATTAGCTACTGTAGATCCAAATTCAAAAAAAAAATCTTTTCCCCAGAGAAGTAGATTTAAACCAGCTAGAAACTTATTTCCAAATATTTGAGACAGTAAAATATAACCATGTTTTGTTCCTGGTTAGAAATACAGATTAAACTAAAACACTTAATCAGGCAGGATGATAGATTTTAATCACTGTACATAATGTTACATTTTCCTTTCAGTTTTGAAACAGTTATCAACCTTTGTTAACATTTCTCCAAAATACTTTTCCCTGTCACGCCATATTCATGACAGGTAGAAATAAGTGAGATCAAACATTTTATCCATGTCCACGAAACCATGAAATATGCAACCAAATTATTGATTTTTAGAAGTAATTCCTCAGTAGTTGGAGGATACATAATTATAATACCTTTAATAACTTGAAACACAAAGGAAGGTCCTAGAAAAGGGATAAGTAAGTGAAAAGACACTAGAATAAACAAAGACAGAATATGGTTTAAAAACAAATTGAAAATGAAGTAATGTAAGTGTCTCAGAATAAATTTGATACATCCTGGGCATGTTTTTTTTAACCCACTCTCTTCAATCTGTCACTGCCCTGGTTTTATTTTTTTGTTTTTTTTTTTTTAAATGTAATTGTTGCTCTTAAATGTTTATTCTTATGTTTTCTTCTCTTTTAATGCCTGAAGAAAAACTAAAAATTCCTGTCAGAACTGAATCTACTCAATAGAGATATGTTTTGTTCAGAAAGAAATAATCTTTAGGAATTTCCTCTAAGTAGTCTTTCATTGGTCCCAAGAATAATCATACAAATTATCTATAAATAAGCTCAAAATTGTCTCTCCATAAAATGGAATAAATGATCTAAGCTATACACTCCCCTGAATGCTAGAGTACTTTGGTCTGCTATATAGAAAATATTACTCACCACCATATGTACTAAAGTCTAGACGCTTCTAGAATTATAAAATGCATCAGAGATTGCAGACAGAAAATATGGTCCAAGTTTTACCCTTTTGAAAAAGCAAAGTATTATCATGAAGGAGCTTATAATAATTATCTTTTTGAAAAATCACACCTCTTTATACTGACTATAAAATTTGAGACTTTTAGTGGGACATTTTATTCTGAACACCTGTTTTTCTTCTTTCATTAATACTCCTTATTCCAACCTCAAAATGTGGCAATAAAACTAGGAAATTAACATTAAGCAAATTCTTATGCTCCAAGGCAATGATTTCTCCACTTACATCACTATATTTTCAGTTTCACACTTCTGTACTGTTGTTAGAGCTGTGTGGACAACTTGAAAACACACAGGAATAAAATTAAAATAATAATTTAAAAAGAAAGGAGAAAAGAAAATCTAATTGCAATTCATTTACTAGCAATATGGAGCTTTCCTCATTCCTGTGTTCTACAAAAAAGATATTTAGTACTCTATTTTCTGTTTCTAAAATAAAGAATATAAATTCTGAAAATCTTATGACGCTATTTTCTTTATTTGTAAAGTAAACCTTCATAATATACTCAAAAAAAATTTTACAAACCTCTGAATGTTCATCTCTCTCATCTATAAGTCTTTTTAGATGCAATGCCATATTTTTCAAGAGTGGTTCTATGTCCTCTTGAGACAAATCAGTCACTTCCATCCATTGCAGATCAAACACATTTTCTTGATTATGGGTTACCTTTAGAAAAGCAACCAAAATAAATAATAACAAAAAATGACTAATCCTTAAAAACCTATCTCATTTTACTATAAGATTAACTCAAATATTATGTATTCTACATGAAAAAATATGAAAAGCAAATATATCTAATGAAAAGCATTTGAATTAATGTAATGAATAATCAAAGTCTGCTACTAAATTTTACTTTTAACAAAAATATAATCTTTAAATGAATTCATAATTATATTCCTGTCAACAACAACAAAAATAATGCAGCTTTTGTAAGGGAAAGTAGTAGATAAGGCTTTAGATAAGGCTTAATTATCATCGTCTAAACATTATGTTTCTTCTTCTTACAGAACCCCAAAAAAATCTGCAAAAGAAAAACCCTATGTCCTCCCCACCAAACAGTCCACAGGAAACATCTATTTAAATTGTACCTGTATTCAAAAGCAAAAAGTTTTCACTTATATGATACATGTTAATACCTTTTTATACTTGAAAAGCTAAGTCTTTGCAGATTCTAAAGATGACATTTGTCACAGAACCTTAGGAGAAAAGGATTCCAAAAATGAAGAGTTTTAAAAGGGGTAAGTTACATACGGGTAAAATACTTATTTCTTGCTTTTCATTTCTCGCTTTCAAGAGTGGTAGCAAATTCAGTAACGTGCAATGTTTAGCATACTTAGCATTTATTCAGAATAATATACAAACCACAAAATAAGCAGAAACAGACAAACATGCAAATAAAGGGAGACTCTATCAATAAAACTATCTTGTAGAGTACTATTATGTTTACCGGTGACAATAATGTTCCTAACAAGAAAGCTAGGCTCTACAAATAGTAACTATAGGAAAAGATTATCCACAGAACAAAGTCATCTAAAGAGTAAATATTTTAAACACTACAAATTTTTGAGTAAATATTTTAAACACTATCAATTTCTGCTATTAAAAATTCTTTCTCTTTTCTTCTTTTTTCTTATAATCAACATGTAAATTTTATATAATTCTAAAATGTCTTATTAAGTATACAAGAATAATAGATGCAGATGTAGCAGCTTTTAAAACCAATCTTAAATAAATTATATTTACTTCAATTATATTACACTGCACAATATGCCCTAGATTTAAGCTTTCACATGGATGTTATAAATCACTAATATATTTATAATTCAAGTAAAATCTATAACAAAAATTATGTTATGTCCATTCATTCAAAAGAAAATCACTAGAATGATATAATACTAAGGTTATCATCTTAGTATTCTACTTTCTGCTTCCATTTTACTATACTATTCATTCTGTGCTAACAAAAACATATATTTCCCTCCTCAAATAACATTTTTTTGTTTATGTCCCTATGGATAAAGGCAACGGCACATTTGTAGTTAGTACTGTGCCGTACAGAAGATGACTCATTTAAGAAAATATTTTTAAAGAAAAGACAATGGAGATCATTTATTTATATTTGATCTTGAGTTGTTCCTGCTTATCCTTCATAACTTCACACATTTTGGGAGATACATAAACATGCTAGAGCGTAATAAAAGTGCATTTAAAAAGCACATAAAGAAGTATACAGGTTATTACCTCCTGAATATGTGCGGCAACTGCTGCTTTTGTATCAAAATCTAAGCCTTGAATTCTTTCAATAAATTCTTCTTTTTTCTGACACTGAAATAAATGAATAAAATGATCACTTATACTTTGTAGGTTTATCATCCTTCAAATGTAATCAATAATTAAAAACTCATCTGGCTAGAAAACTTAGTTATGTTTTGAACAGTACAGTGAGGTTTGTTTTGCTTTGCATGTGGAAGGTCTGTATCATATACTTACCTAATAAAGAGACAACAATTTAGAAATATTTATTTTTAAAAAGACATTGAAAATTCACATTATTTTTATGCTGGGAAGTTCTAAAGCAGGAAACCATTACACAACCCATCTGAGGTCAGTACAATATTATTATGCTAACTTTACAAATAGAGAAGTAAAGAATTAAGAACTTGTTTCAGGGAGGATAAGTTACTTGCCAAAAAACACAGTGAGTCAGTGGCAGAATTCGGAACTCAGCCAAAATTCTCAGTCTCTGGCTATGAACAAACAACACAGCCTTTCTTCTTGGGAAAAAAAAAAACTTTTAAAGCAATTTTTACTTCAGCCTTACAATTCATTCTTATATCTTTGTCCTATCAATCTTAATAAAAGAAAAGCATTCTTGTAGCTCAGTTTAACATTTATAAGGTAACAAAAAAAATATTTGATTTGTTTCTGACAAAGTTATTGGGGGCAAAATTCAAGAATGTATACACAAGTACACATGTACCAAATGGAATAAAGGCAGCAATTCTTTATTGTATAACTTTTCTTTAAAGCTTTATATAAATTAAAAATAACAAAATGCAAGATTAATTTTTTTCTCTCCAGTCAGTTTACCACGAAATGTTAGTCTCTGCTCTTCTATCTCTGAAGTTACAGTACAATAACTGTACTCCTGCAACTACCACATGAGAAGTACATATAAAATAGCACTGCCTTGTCCGGCTTAGTTGAATCTCCTGAATCAATTACTGAACCTCTAGTGAAGACAAATGCTCACAAAAAGAAAACTTCTTTCTTTGATCATTAAGAAATTTAGCAATTTAGCAAGGCTCTATTTTATTCTCTAAACATGTACTATATCAAATCATAAAAATATATTTCTATTGTATTCAACTCAACTAATTAAACACATTTCCTTCAATGTAGAAAACTCCATATCCTGTAAAAGCAAAATTATTATTAAGATGATATAATAATGTTTAAAACTAAAGTATAAGGAATGTATGATTCCAGCTGTGACTTTAATCGTTGAGGAATCAAATGAAAATTAGTGTGCTTAAAAATAAGAATTTTTGTCTAATAAATAATATTTGACCAGGCCTAGTGAGAACAATTAAGAATGAATTTCTGGGGGAGCAAATGTGGCTCAAGCTGTTGAGCGCGGGCCTCCCAAATGGAAGTTCCCGGGTTTGGATCCCAGTGTCTCCTGAAAAAAGCAAAAACAAACAACAAGCAAAACAAACGAAAAAACCAACTCAGGGGAGCCGATGTGGCTCATGGCTGAGCGCCGGCATATCACACACAAGGTCCCGGGTTCAATCCGGGGTCCCTGGTACCTCAAAAAAAAAAAAAAAAAAAGAATGAATTTCTGATTATGCATTCATAGCATATAAAAAATAACAAACTTTTCTGGTATAACACAATTTTTAAAATCCAACTCTTCCAAAATTGTTGAACTAGCAAAGCTGCTAAGCCAATCACAACATAAAATGGCAGGGTTATAATGAGTCACTCAAGAACCCTGCAAATTCTGTTTAAAGTAAACAGATACAATTCTCTTTTCTAGGTCCCAGTGACACTGGGTCTTTACTTAAATTATCTTTAGAAGCACATTCTTTAGTACAGTCTCAAAATGAATCAATGAGAATTCTTCTTCTACCGTTAAAATATTTACAACTTCTACTGAATTTCACCTTTATTTGAACTCTAAAAGTTTTAAGAATTCTGATACTTTATAAATAGATTAGGCTTTATTAAAGACTGTAAAATGGGGGCCGGCTGTAGCCCAGTAGATAGGGCGCCGGTACACCATATGGGAGACCCCAGGTTTGGTTCCCAGGGACCTCCCCAGGCAGACAGACTGCCTTGAGGGGGCAAGCCGACACAGGCAGGGCAAAGCCGCCGTGGGCAAGGAAAAAAAGCTGCCACAGGCAGGGCAAAAAAGCTGCCATGGGCAGGGCAAGTCACCCGCAAATGGAGCAGAGCTGCCCGCGAAACGGAGCTGAGCCACCCGTGAAAAACAGAGCTGAGCCGCCCACGAAACGGAACAGAGCCGCCCGCGAAACGGAACAGAGCCGCCCACGAGCAGGGCAAGCCGCCTACACGGTGGGCCAACTCGGCGCGTCACTGCAACGAGGGGGAGACAAAAAAAGCAGACAGAGAAGAACACAAAAATGAACACACAGCAAGAGTAAGCAGAAAAGGTGGGGGGTATGTAAAAATAAATAAATAAATAAATAAATAAATAAAT
>PVKH010007404.1:0-20251 GCA_004027955.1 Chaetophractus vellerosus | reverse complement strand
CCCCGCTGCGGCGACGCACCGAGACTGGTCACTGTGCAGGCGCGGCTTTCCCCGCTTGTGGGCGGCTTCTGCTTCCATTCACGGCCGGCTTTCAGTTCGCAGGTGGCTGGCTGCGCTCCATTCACGGGCGACCTGCCCTGCCCGTGGCGGCTTTTTGCCCTGCCCACGGCGGCTCTGGCCCGCCCATGGCAGCTTGCCGTTCTCAAGGCGGTCTGCCTGCTGGGAGAGGTCCCCGGGAACCAAACCCGGGGCCTCCCATGTGGTATGCCGGTGCCCTTATCCACTGGACTATCGAGCCGGCCCCCATTATTGTTAAACTTCATAGGCTTACCTAGAGTCAGTTGAGATATATTTCCCGCTTTCCCTGCTGAGAAAGCCATCTAATTTCTGGATTCAACCCCAGACTCATGAAGAAAGAAGTGATTTAAAGTTTGAGTGTCAAATATGGCATTCAGGCTAGTAATTGAACCATCTTTCTGGGTTCACTTATCTCAACTCATTTAGAGACATAGAATTTTTGAGCTGGGAATGATCTTAGACACCATCTAACTGAGTGAAATTTCTCAAACAGGTCATCTAATCTTGGGAATTTTTGTAAGTTACCCTCAAGAATTTTAAAATTTTTATTTTCTGTTTTTTAAAAATCCTAAAAATATACTCACGTTGTATCCTGAATGAATGCTTCATTACCAAGTCCTGCTCTATCAGTGCCTGATTGTGTTGATGATTAAATTGGCAATAAGTATTACAACTTTAATTGTACTGCCTGCTGAAGAAAGAAGAGAGGTAGTCTCCATAAGTAAAAGATGCATTTGGATCAATTGAAGGTCAGATATATTACAGAGCAATATGTGAACAAATATTTAACAGTTTGAATATAGATCGATATCCCCCCTCCCATCTCTTAAGGTAAGCTTTGGAAGTACATGCTTGGTATTACCTGTACCCCACCTTCCATTTTACAGATTGGGTTAATCAGCTGGACAAGATGGAGATTCCAAAATAGAGGATTTGCATTGCAGAGGGCTCAGACCAGTTTAAGTAAGAAAGAAACAGGGAAAGGATGGAAGGAGCAGGGAGCAACTAGATGTCTTTGGAGGAAAGAGATCTAAGAGATTTAGGGTGGGAAATTGAGAAAAAGGGAGAGGGAGAAAAAAGGTTTTGTGTCAGGTTTGGTGTGAAAAGTCTGGAAAATAAAAGGAATAAAGGAAATAAAATTTTAAAAAGTGTTGCTCCTGAAATTTAATTTGGATCTTCTTGAATATTCTAAGACTCTAGAAGAATCAAAACCCTTAGCTATAAGCTCAGCTCCACCAAGAATTAAGTAATGGTTGAAGGAAGCTTTGTCTTAGTTAACATCTTTCATCCATTAAATCCATATGAAATTTTCATGAAGACTTAGCATTTTAAGCCTCTAAAAGACATTGGATAGCTTCCTTAAATGGCAGAAGAATGGGGAGGGGGGATGAGGAGGGGTGAGGTGGAGATAGCTGGTGAGGCACAGCACCACATACCCCCAAAGTGCTCGGCCTGGAACAACTCAAAAATATTTATCCAATGAAAAGATTAAGATATAATTAAAATAGAAAGGAAAGTCTGATTTTGAAAGTCCATTTTTAGATGGAACAAGCTGCCATTTTTTTCATTTTGAAGTCTTGCACTTGTCAATTTCCCTCTGTTGGTGGCTAGTTCTTCACAAAATGGCATTTTTCATTTTTAAGGGCTTTAAATAGAAAAGTAGAGTGTTCAAAACCACTGAACTTTCTCCAGGAGCCGGTAGAGCATTCAAAGAATTGCTTTCTCCAAAGTTAGGGAATAAAAAGAATTCCCTCTCCTCCTAGAATTTTTTTTTTTTTAAATTGGAGCCACTATGCTTTGTACTTTTGGAGACTCTGTAACTGTCCATTGTTATATGATTGTTTAGTTAATCCAAGCAGATCAACAGAGTTTGCTTTCACAATGTATCTTGGTCAGAGAGATGAAATGCTTGGCACTGACAGCTGTACCAGTCATGTTTACCATGAAGTAGAAAGATTCTTTGAAATTGGGCAAGGACTCAGCAACAACACAATGCCATACTTCTTGGACAGTAAGGAGGAAGCTCATCAAATCTCTCAACCAGTTCTGAAGTGACTGTGAGGTTTGTGATTTTTTTATTACTATACTTGACAGTTCCAGGGAGTGCTTTTTTTTCCTGAGATGTAAACATGAGACGATATTAAAAAGCTACAGAAGAAACTACTTCTTGCTAGGCATAATAAAGTGCATATGCCCAGTCTCCCTTTTCTTTCTTTTGTAAAATGTCTACGTTTTTATGTTCTTGGCACAGGAAGTATACACATTTGCTAATGAAACACCTAAATTAGAGAGCCAGTCCTTTAAAGGCATGGCTCTTCTGACTGTCTTGATTGCAAACACTAAAAGCAATAAGGAAAGCTTCCAAATACCTTTCTGTCATTGTCTGGAAATGTACATATTCAAGAGATTATCCAAAGGCAAAGTCTTGGTCTAATGATGCTGCAGACTATTTTATCTACTTTATCCAAGAGCACAGCATGACATGACATCATTTGATCTTTACCTTGCCCAAGCACATCGTTTACGTGTTGTCCATCTCCTCTTTATTTTTCTTTTCTCATTAGCCTGTGACAAAGTAATGGTCTTCGGCATCAGTTCCATCAAAAATATAGATCTAAACATGGATAATGAAATCATGAAGCATTTTGGCTCACCTGGCTACAAGATGGCCATCTAGCACAATATTTAAATTAAATTGATAAGTTACAATGAAAATGAAAAAAAATATTAAAATTTAAAAGTTTTCATAGAGAACTTTCAAACTACTGAGAATATATGTGTAAAACCTAAGGCTAGTTGCCTACCCAATATCCGTTCTTCCCATCTTCCTTGAGAAATTTGACTTTTTTAATGTGTTCAGCTAAAAATGTTCAACCTCCCAGATTATTTTATATCAAGGGCGTGGTATATTGACTCATGTTCCCAACAGAGACACATTCAAGTCCTAACTCCAGTCCACAAATGTGGACTTCTTTGTAAACATGATCTTTGAATGAGGTCAAATTGAATCAGGGTGGACCTTAATTCTATATGACTTGGGTTCTTATAAGCAAAGGAAATTTGGACATGGGATTAGAAGCTAGAGGAGACAGAAGACAGGTTGCCATATGATGGAGTTGGAGATTGATTTATGGATTGCTGGCAACCACTATAAAAATATTATGGACTTTGGAGAAAGTCTGATCCTGCTGACACCTTGAACATGGACTACTAGCCTCCAAAATTGTGAAATGATAATTTCCTTTTTAAAAAAAATCCAACCACTTTATAGTATCTGTTATAGCAGCCCTGGCAAACTAAGATAAAGTAGTAGTCATTTGACATGATTTTGACCAATGAGTGCTCAGCAGAAACCTAGTAGGGGTTTCAGAGAAAGTGTTTATATTTCTCTACTCCTTCACTTCCCATTTTCTTGTTTTTTGTATGGAATTGTATGTGTTGCCTGGAGGTGTAGTAGCCATTTTGCAACCATGAGGAAATACACATGCAAACAAAGGCCTACATGGTAGGATGGTGGAGTAGAAAAATGGAAAACCTATGGTGGCATAATTGAGCCACTGAATTAACCCTGTATTGTCTACTTCTGGACACTTATTATTGAGACATATCTGTTTAGGGTACTATAGTAGGATTTTCTGGTATTTGCAGAAGAATGAAATCCTAAGTGATATACACAGATTGTTTCTATTTGCAGTTGTTCTTTCTTTAGTAAAGCAAGGGCATAATTGATGCGCAGCTTCTGTAGGTGAACTTTCAAACAATTTACATACCATTATTATCTACCCACACTCCATTTTTCTGAGTTAACTAAACCCAGTACCCCTATAGTTTCCTGCTCTCTGCCCAGCACCATTTGTCATACTACATGGCATAAGGTCAGGGCTTAGGTTAGGTGCTATGTAAAGCCAAACATAGTGGATGGTTGTGATTTTCAACATGATAACCCTCTAGCTGGACACCTGGAGTCATTATTATTTCACTAAGAGAAGCATTTTTGTGACTGATTGTAGTCAGCTAAATTTTTATAAAGTATATCCATGTGTCATGCTCCATTTAATTTGCATATTATATTTTTCTCTCTCAGTATAGTACATTCTTTACACATTTAATATTTTATTAATATGTCCCCAAAATAACCTGAATGGGCATAAATGCTGATCGGAGTTAAATCATTGAGATTTAACCACAGCAATTTAACACAATAATTGTTTCTTTATGATTTAACTATTTTTGTGTTCTTTTGGTCATGTTTATTATTTAGAAGTATTTAAGCATCCTTTTATCTATTAAATGCTAAATCTCTTACCTTTCCTGTTTTGAGTTTTTTAAAATTTTAAGATAATCTTAATAGAAGTGCATGCCTTGAAAATACAACAGACACACTTCATTTTAACATGAAATTTAGCTATCAAGTTGAAAAAAAACAGAAAGCTTTGAAATGAAATCTGACTGCAGTCATATCCTCTTTCTAAAAGGGGATCATATTGGTGATGGTTGGGGTCCCAACAGAAGGCTCATTTTTTTTTAGCAGAGAACATTGATAAAGAGAACTCATGACTGAGGCAGGGAGCAGGTCCTAGAGAAAGTGGATTTGTTTTTCATAATAAAGAAGAATCCTTTGTTGTTGCTGTGGGGGAGGAAAAGAGGGAAAGAATGAGGACTGAGAAAATTAGTCTATATCTGGAGTCTAGCTTGAGGGAACTTCTAAGAATTTTTTTATAACGACTTCATTGAGATAAAACTCACATCTCATAAAAGTCACCCTTTAAAAAGGTAGAACTCAATGGGTTTTAGTATATTGGTGTATTCACATTTGTGCAACCATCACCAGTGTCTAATTTTAGAACATTTTCATCATCCTCAATAATATGTTCCAGGTTCATCTGTGTAGTATCAGTACTTCATTCCTTTTTATTGTGAAATAATCTTCCATTGTATGGATAAACTATATTATGTTTATCAATTCATTGGTTGATGTGGACATTTGTGTTGTTTCCGCTTTTTGGCTATTACAATAATGCTGCTATGAACATTCATGTACCAGTTTTTGGATGGACACTTGTTTTCATTTCTCTTGGGTATATACCTAAGAGTGTATTTTCTGGGTCACATATAAGTGAGCCTGTAATATTTTAAGGAGCTGACAAATTGTTTTCCAAAGTGGCTGTACCATTTTTCAATCCCACCTGTAATATATGAGTATTCCAATTTCTCCACATCCTCACCAACACTTGCTCTTGTCTACTGAAAAATATTTTAAGAACAAAAAAGTAAAATGCTAAATTTTGAGTTACGCTCCTTCAATCTCTCCCACCTTTAGTAAAATCTTCTACATTCATAAATGTTGACTTAGTGGACTTAGAGAGAGGAATGGGTGCTAGACCCACTTCTGCAGAGGCATGGTGCTGGAAGAGGAAAACATGGACCAGAAGTGCGACTTGGGCGGGGCAGTAGCAGGCACTCAGAGAACAGAACCCTGGGAGGAGAGTGCTCAGAAACGGAGCGGGAATGTGGGACAGGCAGTGTTGGCTGGCTCCTGGGTGCCATTTCAAGACGTGTGTAATACAATTAGAACAGTCACTGGCATGTCCTGGCTACAGTAATTGCTCATTTATTCCTTTTGACTTTCTTTTACAAAAACTCTTACAATAATATTCTACTTGTAAAAAAATAGCCATATTTTCAAATATCCTTGCAGTAACCCCCTTTTTTTTCCTGGTAAAGGTAATCGACATATTTACATTTTCAATAAAATGACTTTAAATTAATTTGCTTTGATATTTTTTATACATTTCATTGTATCATTGGCATAATTAAATTTATTCCAGGAGATAGTAAAACCAAGACTAAGAATGGCTGCTTTGCACAATATTCATGCACAACCTGTCCTCAACCCTGTTCACCTTGTACTCTGTGGTTTGTCTGTTTGATTCTCAAGAAAAGGAAGTAAGAGAGAAGGACAAAGCCCCATAAAGAGTCAGTGTCTACCCTGCATACTTCTTAATGCTTTAACTAACGTGCTCCTATGTATGTGTGCATGCTGCAGATGCTGGTATCTCTTTCTCTAAGTCCCGTGTGTGCATAAAGTGGTTGTGAAAACTCTTCTCCATATCCATAATCTCCTCCATGAGTTCCCCACTGGGGGCTTGTGCACACAGCAAATGTGGTCGCTGATTCCCTGGACTTAATGCTCACTCTCTTGTCAAAGGTCTCAGTAATGAAGAGGCTTTCTCACTGTACTATGTATTTCTTCATGTCAGCTGTAATACACTTATTTTCTTTTGAAATAGGTTCTTTTACAGGCAAAATGTTGTAGATCAATTACTTCATATAAAATTGCTTGTCCTTCTGGAAGTTGAACAACAAAACAAAAGAATCCATAATCTTATGGACTGCAGTTATATTGAAAAAATTTAACTGAAATAAAATTTTTATAGCATTGAAACTCAGTGCCTTTGAAGTAGGAAGTAGATGGTTTTCCATGAAGATACAAAGCTTTTAATTAATATTCATAACAAATGATATGTATAATTTTGGTCCCATTGATGCAATAGAAATATATTGAGGACAATGAAAAAGTAATTAACGACTGAATATGAGGGTCATAAAGTTAAATTATTCCCTAGTTCATAGTAAGCTCTACATGCATACAGAATTATTTTCTGAAAGTAAGACAATACTGAATGTCATGTTTTTCTTCTTCTCTAAATTGTGTATTAATGTTTCTCTGGAACATAGATTACTTTGGGGGCAATAAGGATAATTAAATGTTGAACAGAGCAAGCTTGAGTGTTGAGAGGAATTTAGGAATAAAGGTAAGAGGTATTATAATAATAGATATAAGAAAAGCCCTTCTCTATTTAAATATCCTGATTCTGAAATGTGTAAAGTGTTACTTAACTTCAGAAATCTGGAGCATTCTAGTGGTTGAAATAGTCACACAGAGGTCTCTTTCCTGATCCTTTATGTATCATTGACTTACTGGTGAAAATTGATAAGCTATTCATGTGCTTATAGGCCAGCAAATAAATATTATATTCAATTCAATGTAGCCCAGTTCAAAATAGTTATAGAGGCCCTCATTTATTTTTTTAAAGCTTTCTGGTTTTGTTGAAGCCTCACTCCATTCTGCAAGAAGCTTAAGAAGAAACCCACGTGTTGTGGAAAGCTGTGTTCTACAGTGCCGCTAAGCATTCTATGTCTTTCCTCCCTTTGTTTATAAAGGCTTGTTTCTGGTATTTTAATATATTTTTCAGAATAGCTCTCTGGATACCAACAATGCTGATAGGTACAATTATGACTTGAGGCATACTACAATAGTCATTTGGGAATAGGCTCTTTTTGGATGCAGTCTTAACTTTTCTGTCCTTACGATTTGCTAATTACATAATAAAAATGAAAAGGCATGGTTTTCCTGGGCACCAGCTGCCACATCAGAGGTAAACTATTCAGAAGTGTTATTACATAGTTTCCAATGTGCTTTGGGTCAAACTGTAGCTACTGAGGCAAAATATCTCAGGGAACTTCCAAGCATAGGAGCTCATGTTCACCAATGTGATTTTTTGTGGTCCTAAACTTTCTCTCCAAGAGATGATCTTTCATATCTTACTGAACTCCATGCTCACTGCTAAGCTGAGCTTTGATGTGGGCTTTGGGTGGGAAGGTGAAGAAGAGATGTGGCATTGAAAGAAGTCTGTACATTTTGATCCTGGAAACCCTGTGTGTGCTTGTTGGGAGATGCGGTGGGCACCAAGGGAGTGAGGTGAGATGAATAGAAAGGGCAAAAATAACCCCAAAGGTGCAACACTGCTCACCTCCACCCCCACCCACTAGCATGTTCTCCTAATTAGAGAGTGATTGGAGTTCTCCAAATCCTATAAAATGTTATTTATTCTGGGAGAACTAAAGTTGGTTATTCCAATAATCCTGTAATCAAGGATGGAGGATAAGAAATATACAAAACATGAGTTTGGGAAATAGCAGGGAGGTGAAGGAGGTGATACAGGTGTGGAAAGGGGTGGGGGTTGGGTTGAGTGTGTTGTGGATCAGAGAACAAGAGACCAAGAATGTGAGGCAAGTTCATAAGGGGGTGAGAGGATGATGGAATTGGCTTTTGCAGTTCTGTCCAAGGTCGCTAAACACATAAGTGGGTGCCGTCCGAGGGCCTAGGCTGCAGAACCGCATTTCTAGTCGCTCAGGCCAGGCTCCTCTGTCTCTGCTCTCCAGGTCAGCTTTGTTTCTCCCTGTCCTCATTCTGTTCTTCACTTCTTAAGGAAGGAGGTGAAGTCCTAATACAATGGAAGAAGGCGGAAGGGCTTTGGTCTTCCTCAGAGCAGGCAATAAGGGGATGCATGGTCTATGGAAAACTTAAAGTCAGAAGTAAAATCCACTATGAGCTGCTGTTGTGCTTCCATGCAGCAGCAATTTTAAACAACGCCAGCGATTAAATTCTCCTCCCCCAAATAAAATCTTTTGTTTGCGTGAGTGTTAAACAATCGCTCTGGTTACCATAGAATTTTAGGAATACATACTAAGCTTCAAATTTGACATGTTTAATTATTTTTCCTTTACTAAACGTGGCAGGCTACATGGAATTTAATTTGGAGAAGCCCCAGTTTTGCTGTAGGTCCTGATACAGGCAGACCCAGCTACAGGCATTGTTTGGAGTGTAGGTTCACTAGGGCTCAACATCACACAAGCCCGTTAGGAAGCACAGCTTGTGTCATTCTGCCCTCTGGTACGTCATATTCCTGCTTTCAAACAGGAGGTTAGAAAAGAACATTGAACAGGTTTGTAAGAGTAAAGAAAGGGATTGTGAGTTACTTCATTTCTGATCATTCTTTGGGACAACTTGGAGTTTTTGTTTATAGTTAAAATTTTAGAAGATATAACCGAATATGAACTGCAAGCTATCATAATTTGTTTGGCAAGTGAACATTTTAATTTCTGCATGAAATATTACATTGAATTTGAATACTATCATGGAAATCAAAACTTTTTCAACATTTTAAATTGGTAATTTTGAAAGCTAAAGAATAATTCAAGAAAATAATGATTATTACATGGTTGTTATTGGAACTAATGTTATTGTGTGGAGGAGAGGGATATTAAAAAACGATCTGCTCTGGGTTTTAAATATACCAAGTTGACCATTGGTTCTTCCTTGCTTCTATTCCTTTTTCTTATCTCTAAGGAGAGCAGAGAGTGGATGTGATTCCTTTGTTTGAGGTGGACTTTAGACCTCAGGCCCCCGGAAGCGTAGATGTTAGCCAACGGGGGAATATAAGTCATGTTTTCTCACATCAGCATTATAAATGGTGCTGTGTGGAGGCCCAAATTAATACTAGATTAATTCGCTCCTTCACTGGTTAATTCAACAAGTTTTTTGAGAGCTGACGGTGTGTCTGGCATTTTGCTAGTTCCTGAGGATGCAAGGATGATAAAAACTAGTCCCAGCTCTTGGGAACTCACAGTGTAGTAGGGGAGACAGAAACTCAAGGGTATGCAATACAGGGTATGAATAAAAGTTGTATAGAGAAAGGAGTAAGTGGTTTGCCTTGTTGGGTTGAAAACAGATGATGAATTTTAAACTGATTTTTTGAAGGAGTGGGTCTTTGTCAGGAAAAGTTGGGGCAGGACATTCGAAGGAGGGAAGGAGCCTGGGCAAAATATGGGAGAATGGGGGTGCATGGAGAGTCTGGAGGGGGTGATGAGTAGTTCTCTTTGGGTGGGCACCAGTGGAATGGTGTTGGGAGATGAGGTTGAATGGGTGGAAGGGACAAGGGTTCATTCTGAGGTCTGTTTGTAGAGCCGTTCAATGGTTTATAGAGGAGGGATGATGGCATTTTGGACCTGCATTTTGGAAATATTGCTCAGGCAGCAATGAATAAGAATGAGGAGGGGCCAGAAAGGGAGGAAAAGCTGGTAGGGAAGTTCCTGCCTCATCTTTCCCCACCTGAGGCAGGTCTGTGACAATTGTCTGCTTGTGTCTGATGGCTGGTACCGGGCCACCTGACAAAGCTATGTGACAATGGATGGACCCCAGAATGCTGATGTACTTTCCACATGTGCGAAAATTTTGAACACTATCAAACACATGTGGCTCTGGCCTGACGGGGCTGTCTCAGCTTAGAAAGTTTCTGAGCTTTATTTGCCATTTTATGAGGATTTTATTATATTCTCCATCTGTTAAATTTAATCTGGCTCTAGCTAATAAACCAAAAGAGGGGAATATATCAATTCCTGCTATTAGCCTATATTCTGGATCTTTGAAAGGCAAATCTGAAAAAATGTATTTGTATTTTTTCTGAAAGTAATACATACAAGTGGTTTATTGGTGTTTTAGAGGTTTTACTGGAAGCACAGGAATTCCCAGCCCTCTTGAGTAACCACTTACAATGTTTTTAGCTCTTTTCCTGGTTTTTACTTCCAGGCTTCTAAATCATTGTTGAATGGATGGACAAGACTTGTCCTTATTGCCTTTGTGGTACATGTTTGCAGTCAGCAATTCTTGGAGTGGAGAAGAAGAAGGGGACATCTCACTATTTAGTATTCAGACCTTCACGTAACTCTTGTTTCTGTCTGGGGCCTCTTCTTTTCCTACGTTGCACCTGTTTGCATGAATCGGGAGCTCCTCCATACAGTTAGTTGCTCCAGCCAGGTAGTTAAGTAAGGGAACTGCAAAAGGTCTAACCACTCCTGCTAATCACACAGACCTGCAACCAATGCCCTTATTTGCACCCTTACCTCATTCAACCCTCCTAGGATTGCAGCTACCTGTGTTCTTGAGCCTTTTGAAGGGGATTTGAGTTGATTTGCATCTGTAAACACTTGGTATTCAACTTTCTCAGCTCTAGTCCTTGATCAGCTTTTCAAATCCAAAACATCTGTTGACATTGCTCATAGCCCCCTGTTGTTTGTTCTTGTGCTTTGCAACATTGTACCTTTTTAATATTTATTATTCTTATTTCAGTGCGATTTTAGGGAGTAAAGGAAAATTAATATGTTTGATCATCATGGTTAACTTAAAGTCGCTGAAAAGCAAATTGCACAAGAATAACAACAAGGATGACAATCAAACTATTAGTTTAAACCGTTAAATGCACTTTCACATAGTTAATTTCTTTGATACTTTTGAAATCCCTTTGAGGTAGGTACAAAGGGGTTAATATGCCTACTTCACAGATGAGAAACAGGCACAAATGGTTAAAGAAATTAGTCCAATTTCATAGGCTGAGTTAGTGGAATTAGGATAGGAACCCAGTTTTCCATCTCCCAGTCATGGCTCTTTCTGGAGGGTTTTTATAGAGGTTAATATTTTGAATAAAACACTTTTTTGTCTCTTTTTGACATAAGCTGCAGATAATTTTAACAAGAAATAGGTCAGTTCTTTTCCTCCATGACTATTTTAACTTTACATCATTGCATATTTCTAAAGATAAGCATCTTTTCAGCATTTGTAATATACTACTTGCTGAATAGATAGTAAAAGCACAAATTCTCCCTGTGGGCTTATGATCTAATGAGAAATATAAGACCATAAAGGCAGCAAATGAATAAGGAAGAGTTGGGTAATTCTTCTTGGGTAGACGTATTTGGCATCTGGCTGTGTGTTCAGAGGCATTTTTCTTTGTTGAATCTTTAGGCCCTCCCCCCACAGCCACTTTGTTATGGGAGAGACATCCAAGGGGAAGGAGGAAAAGACTCCTACAGAGAAATTTAAAGGAGGAGCAAATAAGAAAAGAAATTGCTGTAGATTTGGAAATAGAGCTCTCAGGCTAAGAAACTTAGGGTAACGTACTATAACCATCTGTGAATTTAAACATAAACCCTTCTTGGTTTATATATGACAGAATAACCCACCTAGAAATTAAGGCTCAATACACACAAGGTAAGTGTTCCCAAATGTTTTATAAATGTTTGCTCTAAAACATTTCTTCTTTCTCTATGTGTGTTTTCAAGAGTGTTATTCTGAAGAAATATCATAGAGTGAAGAAACAATCCTTTTCAAACAAAGGTGAAAGAGTATAAAGCTGGTTGCCACTTTGAGAGAATCATGTATGATCACACAAATTTTATACTTATATTTCTATATTCCTAATTTGTTAAGCACCCTAATACAAGGATAAAAATTAAAAAAAAATGACTATAAGCACCCGTGCCATTTTCAGGGCAGTTTCTTTTTTTAAATTATTATTTATATTTTTTATTTTTTAAAAAGAAACTTAGATTACATAAATATTACATAAAAAATATATACAGATTCTCATATGCCCCACTCCCCACACCTCCTACATTTTCCCACATTAATAACATCCTTCATTAGTGTGGTACATTCATTGCAATTGATAAACACATTTTGGAGCATTGCCACTAAGCATGGATTTTAGTTTATATTGTAGTTTACACTCTCTCCCACACAATTCTGTAGCTTATGGCAAGATATATATAATGGCCTGTATCTGTCATTGCAATGTCATTCAGGATGATTCCCAAGTCCTGAAAATGCCTCCGTATTACACCTGTTTTTCCCTCTCCCTGCCCTCAGAGCCTCCAGTAGCCACAGCCTCCACATCAATGATATAATTTCTTCCATTGGTAGAATTACAGTAAGTCTATAGGAGAATACCAGTAAGTCTACTTTAGTACATAGTTCATTCCTCAATCCCGAGGATTCTGGGATGGTGATGCCCATTCCACCTCTAATTGAAAGGAGTTTGATCCCATAAGGTAGATGGATGGGACTCTCCTGCTTGCAGTTGTAGACTCTCTCAGTTCCTTGGGATGGTCTTTGTCCCTCATTATCTCCTTATTAGTTGTCCTGGGTGAGTCCAATGAACTGGAGAGGTGGTGTTGCAACTCGGTTGAGATTCAGGGCCCAGCTGGTACAAGGACAGCCCAAAGATTTAAGTCTTTTGGATGTTCACCTATCAACTCCAGTACTAATTATAGCTTCAAATAGAAGGGTCAGAAGAGCCATGTGTAGGGAAACCACAACTAAGTCCAACTCTGTCACACTGAGGAGCATAAATTCCAAAGTAGGGCCCACTGGCAAGGCACCAAACTCCTGAGCTATCTTCCCTGACTAAAGTTTCTGGACATTTCAGAGCCCTCAGGAGCCTGGCTATTTGGGGTAGTATCTACTTGAGCTGTCAATGAGATCCTGTTGAAATGTGCATAAGTGTAACCTCTGGAATGACCTCCCAAACTCACTTTGATGTTTCTTAGCCATATAAACTAATTTATCTTTACCTTTTCCCCCTTTTGGTCAAGGTCTTTTCCAGTTGCAATGCTAGTTGGTGCTTGGTAGTAATCCCTCGGTGCCAGGGAGGCTCATCCCCGGGAATCATGTCCCACGCTGGAGGGAAGTTATGGCATTTATATGCTGAGTTTGGCTTAGAGAGAGTCCACATTTGAGCAACAAGAAAGCTCTCAGGAGGTAACTCTTAGGCACCCTATAATACTAGGCTAAGTTTCAATTTCAAGAGTAATGGTTCATAAGCACAGTCATCAATATCAAGGGCCCATCATTGGACCATCCCCCTTAACTAGTCATTGCTCCTGTTGGGGAATTCTTGATGTCCTATTACAGAACATGGCAGAGCTCCCCAGAATGGGAATTTGATATTCTTTCGGTTATTGTGTGACTCTTCACCCACTGTGCAATGCCCCATGAACATTTGAACACATTTATATGCCTTATATATATGCCCAGGTGAACTTCCTCCCATGTATCCCCCATCACTGATACCCCACACCAATGATCCTTCCTTGCCACAGTTGTAACCCTTCTGTGATCCAAAACTTCTTCAAAAATGAAGCCAGTAAAATAGCCAAATGCAATTAATAAGAAAATGAAATAATAACAATAGCTTTAAAAATAAGAAATAAAATACAAAAAAGTAAAAATAAATAAAAAATTTAAAAATTTGGGATAATAAAAAAATAATGAAAAAATATTAAAAAAAATTTTTTTTTGACATTTTGGCTTTCATCACAGATCTATTGTCCTGTATGTACAATGAGTTTATCCTCCATTTAGTCCCTGTGTTTTACTTTTTTCATTTTGTCTTCAAAGAGTCTTGGGTTACAGAAAAGTCACATACAGAATACAGGGGACTCCCATATACCCATCATCCTCCCCTTTTCCCCCTTCCCTTGTTAATAACATTTTATATGTGGATGGTACATTTGTTACAACTGATGTACAAATATTGAAACATAGCTACTAACCATGGTCAATGGCTTACATTATGGTTTACATTTTGGCCCACACACTTTTATAAATTTTAATGAATTTTAACATGATCTGTATTCATCATTGCAAGATCATGTAGAATACTTCCATCACCCTCAAAATGCCCCCTGTTTCATCTATTCTATTCCCCCCTCCCCTTCCCCTTGGGACCCACAGCAACCACGAGGCTTCATTCCTTGAAGGACAAGATTCATAGTTACTTGCAACAACACTGAGGGCTTGACACACTGGTCTGTCCTCCCTTATTAGGCACCACCCATGCTCTCAAGAGACTCCCACCCCTCTATTTGAGAACATAGAGGGCCTCTCTAGGATGGGAGTCCACCACCTTCCCACTCATTATGTGGGTCTCCACCCACTGGTATAACACACTATGGCAAAATGAACACTTATACACTCCCTAGAAACCTGCCCTAGGTGTGCCCTGTCCCAAATGCTCCCCACATCCAAAACCCCAAACCAGCAACCCTCACTTGCCATATTGACAAAAAATTATTCCCAACATTGTAGTTTCAACCACGTGCCCGCCAATCCCCAGTGTTCACCTGCTCCCTCCCCCTACTCTCCCCCCAGTTCCATGGACAGTTCTGGGCAGTTTCTTGAGGTTAATAAAGATAAGGGATGGGGGAGGGCTGGGACTTAAACAAGACAGCACTTGATTGGGCAGGACAGACTTCATGACGCCAAGTACTAGTTCTCCAAACCGTAAACCACAAATTACAAGGGTTCTCTTTTACTACCAGCTGCCCAGTTACATCACTGCTGTCCCATAATTTTCCTCCTGCCTTTACTCCCTATTTCTAATCAATATGTTCTAATTTTCTTGGAACATTCTGGGGCACAGACTCTGACATAAGCCAGCTGCAGTCTTCATCACCTTTCAACGTCCTCCCCTGGTCCTTGTAATTCTTCCCCAAAAGCAGTTAATAAGGACATATTGGGACAGAGCTGAGAGTACAGGTTCTAGTATCAGACAAATTTGGCTTTAATACCTGGCAGCTCCATGCGGTTCTTGGGGCTAATTATGGCTCCCACTCTCTAGTTAAAAAGAAAACACAAAATCAGTCCTAAGCTTTTAATTGTATTACTTTGTGTAAAGTTTGAAAATGAAAACAATCACAATAGAAACACAATAATAAATTAATATTAGATGCTAACTTTAATGCTGATATGAGTGAGTTTATGAAACTTACTGGAACGAACTTTTATGGAACAATGGAGTATGCCCATGATGTATGCAGGAAGAGTGCAAAAGTGAATAAAAATAATCTTTCACTTCCAAAAGCTCATAATCTTAGAGAATGTAAAGTGGTATATGTAATTTTGTTACATAGTAAGATGAATTCAATATCAGAGATGGATGGTACCACTCGTGTAAAAAGAAGGAACAGCTAATTCTGAGTGGTATGAACAGGCATCACAAGGTAGTGGGTGTGGCTTGGATGAGTAAGATTTAGGTTTATTCAGACATGGAGAGGGGAAGGGAAAAAGCCTGAGCAAAAGATGGAGGGCCAGAAGCTCATGTCTGAAGGAGAGGACTGGTATAGCTAGAATGAAATTTTATGAAGGCAGATGAAAGGACCTGAAAAGTCTAGAAAAGAGTGTTGGGGTCATATTCTGAAGGGCTTTACATACCATATAAGAAGTTCTGACTTTAGTTGGGGAAATAATGGGAACTTGCTGAAGGAGTTGGAGCAGGACAATCATGGGAGCTTATTAGAGTTTTAGAAGAGATAGCTTTGTGGCAGGAGAATTGCAAAGTGGTGAAAGAGAAACAAGAAATTCCATTAGGAACTTTCCTGTAGCTGTTCTGTTGTGTTTTCAGAAGTGGAACTGTTGGGTGAGGGGTTACTTCCATTTTGTAAAGAAGCAGGGGGAGAAGAAGCAAAAGAACAGACTCCTGGAGAGACACAATGTGGAAAAGAAAAATGGATTTACTCATCAGTTATCACTATTATCATTTTCATCACTTGTCGTTATCCTGGGTGAGCCAGGAAGGGCTAGAACTGCCACCTAGGGTGCACGGTTAGCTAGGGAAGGATTGCGACCACTATTCCCTTTAGGGAAAACAAGGAGAAGGGAATGATGGATGAAAGAATAGGAACATTTTTGAGGAGGAGGGGCTGGAAGGTGTATAATATTGATATCATCTATTTTTTCCATGAATTAGTGGGTGAAGTATTGGGCTAAGAATCAGGAGGGTTAGAAGTGTGAAAAAAAGGAAAAGGCTTGACACACTCATTCTGGAGGAGAGCAAAAAAGATTCATTTGGGAGTGAAATAGATTGCCAAGCAACAGATTGTTGGGACCCAAATGGGGCTGTTAGGCATGAATTTTTAACACATCCAATATGCATGTGAAATCTGAATTAAACTGGGCCATCATTCCCAATCCCATTCCATGAAACTTTGAAAAGTAATACAGATTTACCCTGAAGTCCTCTTGAGGAGGCAAAGAGGAAGAAATTACATCATACAACATATAGCACAACCTCCCAAAAATAAATTTTAGCTCCTTTCCCCCTTGATGTCACTTACAGTAGCTGCTACACCACATCTCCCTTTTCTCCTTACAAAACTCTGCCCAGCTTTGCTCTTGACCTCATCTGCTGTCAATTTTTCCCCAAGGCCTTCTTCAGTTTCTTTAATTATTTTCTTTACTTTAGAAGATAATTCCATTGCCTATTTTATATAAATCCATTTTGTCTTTTAGACGTTTTCAAGCTCCTTTCTGTATCTGTTATCTGGACCATTTTAGTCAAGGCTCAGGACCTGAGCAGCATAAGCTCAGAATTTTCTTGAGAAGGCAGGATAGGGAAAGACTATGGACACTTGTCTTCAATATTTTTATCTGTCATACGGTAATTCTCAGCAACTGTGAAGCAGCAGCAGAGAAAACAGGTGTTTGGGTTGGTCCAATGGGTCATGATTAAGCAGCCAAGTATTAAATTATTTTTGAAGATATATTTAAAGTTAAAGAGTCAGATATAAGCAACATATTTGCTCTTATATTAGTTATTATAGTTTAAATGTATGAATAGGCTGGGATAGCCAATTTTCCTAAGATTGCTTAAGTGGACACAAAGCAATAAGCAAATTTCCTTGATGTGGCATCATTCTCAAATATTTCTTTCACTATGATTTTAGTTTAGATAATCTCCTTTAATACTTCCCTAGGTACATTGTAGGTATTTATAGTATTTCAGATTCCTGAACTTTCACTTTATTTTCTAAACAAATTGTTGTTCTCACTGATGCCTCATTGTTCCTTTTGCTCTTTGGAACATTACCTTCAACAGTTCCTCCCAGGAAATGCTCCCCCCTCCCCAGGTTTTTGCATAGAATGCTCATCTTTTAGATTCCAAGTTAAATACCACCTTATCAGAAGACTCTCCCTGACCAGCCTATCTAAAACAGCACTTACTCCCAATCTGTTTAGTTCCATGGCTCCTTTACTTGTTACTGCATGTCTTTTCCACTAGTGTACAAACTCCATGAGAAGATCTTCTCTGTTCCATTTACCACTGTTTTCACTACACAGCCTAGCCCTGTGTGGAGGATTGTTATTTCACTTTGAACGTTGGTTTCAATTTGATGAGTTTTTTATAGATGCTGAAGTGGTTTATTAGGCAGTTAACGATTTTGCTGAGTTGAGCTTTGATAATGTCTGCATTCATATGTTCAAATATTATCCATCTCTTAACCTCCTCCTTAAGTATCCTTGGTGACAGATACTTGTCATTACTATTATGTTTCTGCTATTTTAAAAATAGTTTCATAGTCCTATGATCCTATGGTAGCATTCTCTAATAAGACAAATAGCCCCAAAATGTTGTCATCCAGGTAATTATTTCACGATAGAATGGTGACTCCAAGAGAGAAGACAGCTCAAGAGGGATGGGGGACTCTGAAAATGAAATTTTGAACGCACAATCCATGGAAATTATGGGTGCACAAGGAGCTCTGTGAGCTCAGGTACTAAAGAAGCATAGAAAGTTGGAGGAGAGAACAATATTCCAGACTACTAAAAGTCTCACACACACACACACCCCTAAATTTCATGGACACTGTGAAAGACAATAAAGAGGTGCTTTTAGAGTTATAATAATCAAATAGTCAAGAGTTTCTGCTTGTTACAACTGGTGAGATGCTACAGATGAACAGAAGGCAGGAACCATTCAAACTCTATTTTGATTTTCAATTCTTTTCCAAGGAAAGTGGGCTTTATACTGTGGAAGACAGAGCAAATATATTTAATAGGTAATCAAAACCTGAGGCAGATGAAAATAATTAGAGATTCTCTGGCTGTTTTAAAAATGTGAAATCTCATTATTTTGACAAATGCTATTATCCTGGGCCACTAAAAGAACTAGCATATGTAGCAGTGGATTTTTTTTGTTGTTGTTAATTATTTGAAATCATAGAGAAATGAAGAGATTCCAAAAGATCAAACACAGGAAAATGGTGTCTAGATTATCATAATGTGGATGACCAACCCAGTTCTAGAACTATACCAGGAATGTAAGTAGGGAGATTCATAGTTAGTGGATAACCAGCTAGTTTTGTCTAATGGGTGAGTAAATACCTGAAAGAGTATTGTTTAAAATCTGTCTTGCAAATTTATTTTTATCCCCGACTTTATAAAGACATGAAAGCTTTGCTTATCAAATTTGTGGATGACAGAACCTGGGAGAGAGAGAGATAATATGATGGATGAGAATCATCATTCAAAATGATTTGATCAGATTGCAAAGATAGGTTGAAAGCAACAAGATGATATTATAGGAGGAGTTTTAGTTTTCCTTTTTTTGTAAAAAAAAAAATACTATACAATGGGTTGTCTTCACAAGAGGAATGTATTGGGTCACTGTTTTAGAGGCGAGAAGGCTTGCTTTTTTCTAGAGTGTATAACTTCTGGCTGGCCAGCAATCTTTGCCGTTCATTGGCTTTTCCATCACATGGCAATGCACATGGCAGCATCTCTTCCTTTCTCTTCAGGTTTCCCTTGACTTCCAGCTTCTGTTTGTTCCCTGTGGCTTTTTTCTCTGTCTGACTTATACTCTGCTTATAAAGGACCCCATTAATCTGGATTGAAGCCCAACCTGATTTCATTGGGCCCACCTTAACTGTAGTAATTACCTTGAAGAGATTTATTTACAATGAGTCCACACCCACCAGTATGCAGACCAAGACCAAGAACATGTCCAAATTGGAGTACACAATTCAATCTACCACAGGAGGATAAAAGCAATATCCTGGATTTAGTTGTTTTTTTAAAACAGTTTTGCAAGTATCGTTAGGTAAACACACTTGTTGAAAAACATTTGAGGCATTCCAATGTTTATCCCAACAAAAAGCAATGACATTTTGCATTTTATGGAGTGTGTAATCTAGACAAAATTTGACAATAATATCTATGTTAACCTGACCAGATATAAGTTATAGCAAGGGCATTGACAAATCAGGAAAAGATGAAATAAAAAATCATGAAAGGCTTAGGAACCATTTTCTATCTATGTGGAATGATTGAGAGAACTCAAGGACTTTTAGCCAAGAGAAGAGCAGCCTTAGGAGAACTTGAAGGCTCTCTAATGTGTGAAAGGTGGTTACATGAAAGGTAGTGTAGTGTGTATGCTTCCACAGAGGAGTAGCTTATGGCTCTTAAGGTAAGTTTTCAGTTTCTCAGGAAAGACTTATTATAGTTAGTTTTGACCCTCCTGGCACTTTCATCCCCCCTTTTTGCTACTTATACATTGTTTAGTCCATTGTTATCATAATGCAACCTTGCATGATAGAGTACTTTAAAGGTGTAGTTCACTTCTACTTTGATTAGATCCTTAGAACAAATGTGGGAGGTGGTCAGGGCATTAATGTCTTTCTCATTTTTCAGAGAAGAGAAAAGAATCTCAAGAAGATG
>PVKH010007403.1:0-15047 GCA_004027955.1 Chaetophractus vellerosus | reverse complement strand
GATATGTAATAAAATAAATAAATCTTTAAAAAAAAAAAATAATGCTATATAAAATTTAGAGGAAATCTTCATGATGTTAGATTTGATAATAGAGTCTTAAATATGACAATAAAAGCACAGTTAAAAAAGAAAAAATAGATAAATTTGGCTTCATTAAAATTTAAAACATTCGTGCATCAAAACAAACTATGAAGAAAGTGAAAAGACAACCTACAGGAAGAATGGGAGAAAATATGGGGATATTATATATCTCTTAAGAGTTTAATATCCAAAATACATAAATAACTGCTACAACTCAACAAGGAAAATTCAATTTAAAAAAGGCAAAAGAAATACACATTTATCCAAAGATATACTAATGACCAATAAGCACATGAAATGATGCTCAATGTTGTTAGTTATTAGGTAAATGCAAATCAAAACTACAATAAAATAACACTTCAAATCCACTAGGATGACTATAATCGTCAAGATAGAAAATATTAATAACAAGAGTTGGCAAGCATGCAGAGAAATAGGAACCCTTGTACATTGTTGGTGGAAATGCAACCACTGTGGAAAAAGTGTGATGGTTCCTTAGAAAGTTAAACATAGAATTACCATATGACCAGGAAATTCCAATTCTAAGTATTATTCAAAAGAATTGAAAACAGGGACTCAGATATTTCTTCACCAGTGTTCATTATTCACAATAATCAAAAGGCAGAAACAACCTAAATGTCCACCAACAGAGGAATGGATAAACAAAATGCAGTATATCCATAGACTAATGTCTTAGTTCTATACAAAGGGCTGTCAATGCAAAGTACCAGAAATTGGTTGGCTTTTATCATGGGAATTTTATTTATGGTAAAATCTTACAGTTCCAAGGCCATGAAATATTCAAATCAAGGCACCATCAGAGAGGCTTTCTCACCAAAGTTAGCTACTGGTGATCTTGGGGTCCTGCCATGTGGTGAGGATGGCCTCTGATCTCTGCTGAGGTCCCTGCCTTCTTCCCCAGAATCTACCATCCCCCAGAGCTCAGCTGTGGGAAACCAGGCATAGGGCTTGTCTCTTTCTGGCCTCTTCTCTCAGTCTTAGCTGCTCCAGTTTCTTTCTGAGTTCAGCTGTGGACCATCGACCACATGACTCGTCTCTTCAACTTTGAGCTGCATCATTGGCCCAGCCTCTTGGGGGCTTCATGCTTAAGTTTTGGCTGTTAGTGATCCTTGAGTCCTCTCTCACATTGCAGGGTCAAAAATGGTGACTTCCTTTCTCTTGTCTGTTTCTCTGGGTATCTCCATTTACATTAGACCCAGCAAGAGGGGGGAGACCCAAGGTGGCTCATGCCTCACTGACATAATACATCAAAATCCCTAAATCGATCTTATCAAGTAATCTAATCAAAGGCCCCTCAACTGAATTTAATGCAATCAAAGGGCCCCACACCAACAGGAATGGATTAGTTTAAGAACATAATCTTTCTGGAGTTGACAAAATTCAAACTGTCACAAATAGAATATCATTCATCCATAAAAAGGAATGAAGTTCCGATACATGCTACAGCATGGATGAACATTGAAGACATCACAATGAGTGAAATAAGCCAGACCCAAAAGGACAGATATTGCATGATTTCACATGTATGAAATAACTAGATTATGAAAATTCATAGAAACAGAAAGTAGATTACAGGGTACCAAGGGTCAGGGTGGGTGTGGTGAATGGGGAGTTAATTTTTTTTTTTAAGATTTATTTTTTATTTATTATACATTCCCCCCCCCCTTTTTGCTTGTTCTTGCTGTGTTCATTTTTCTCTGCGTTCCTCTGTGTCTGCTTGTCTCCCCCTGCTGGGGCGACTTGCCAAGTCAGCTCACCGCTGCGGCGGCCCGCCTGCTTGTGGGGCTCGCCCTTGCTCCCAGGGGCTTGCTTTTACCCACGGGGGCTTGCCTTTTTGCCTGCCCGCGGGGGCTTGCCTTGGCCCACAGCAGCGTGCCCCGCCCACGTTGGCTTGCTTTCTCGAGGCGGTCTGCCCATTTGAGGAGGCCCGGGGACCAAACCCGGGGCCTCCCATGTGGTAAACCGGCACCCTACCAACTGGGCTATACAGTTGGCCCAGGAGTTAATTCTTTTTTTTTTTTTTTTAAAGATTTTATTTATTTTATTACATATCTTCCCTCCCCCCTGCTGCGGCGACGCGCCAAGACTGGGCACTGCACAGGCGTGGCTTTCCCCGCTTGTGGGCGGCTTCTGCTTTCATCACGGCCAGCTTTCAGTTCGCGGCTGGCTGGCTGCGCTCCATTCACCGGAGACCTGCCCTGCCCTGCCCGTGGCAGCTTTTGCCTGTCCGTGGCAGCCCGGGAGTTAATTCTTAACGGGTTTAGGGTTTCTGTTTGGGGTGATGGAAATTTTAGTAATGAATGGTGATGATGGTAGCAACAATATTGTGAATGATATTAATGCCAAGGAACTGCATACTCAAAAGTATATAAAATGGGAAGTTTTATGTTGTACCTATATTACTACAACGAAACAGAACAAAAAATACATCAGCTTGACCAAGATAAAAAAATGTTTGACAATGTGTTGCCAAGGGTATTGGCAATTAGTGACCCTTAAAAATTAGTACTTTCTATAATGGGTAATTTATCACAGTTATCAATGCACATATTCCTTGATTCAGCAACTGAGTCTGGTTGAGCATATATCATTTGGTTAAGAGATATTTGTATTTACTTTCCTGTGAACTATCTGATCATATCCTTTCCCTATTTTTCTATTAAATTATTGTTGATTCATCTTGATATGTAGGAGCTATTTATAGATTAGGGAAATTCCTGCAATGTGAAATACATTGCAAATTTTTTCTAGTTTGTCATTTGTCTTTTGACTAATGCTGTTTTTCTATCTTGCAGATATTTATTTTAAATAGCAAAATTATCAATCATATTTGAAAAGGCCTTGCCTACTCTGAGGTTATTTTTAAAATCACAGCTGGTTTCCTCTAAAAAAAATTTTTTTTACATATCCCCTCCCCCCTTCTGCTTCTTGCTGTGTTCATTTTTTTGCGTTCTTCTGTGTCTGCTTTGTCTCCCCCCGTCACAGTGACGCGCTGAGTCAGCTCACCAGTGAGCGGCAGCCTTGCCCACTTGCGGGCAGCTTACCCCACTGGCGGGCGGCTCTGCTCTGCTCGCGTGCGGTCCCGTTCTTCTCGTGGGCAACTTGCCTTGCCTGTGGCAGCTTTGCCCTGCCTGTGGCGGCTTTTTGCCCTGCCCATGGTGGCTCTGCCCCGCCCATGGCAGCTTGCCCCCTCAAGGCGGTCTGCCCTGCTCAGAGAGGCCCCTGGGAACCGACTCCAGAGCCTCCCATGTGGTATACCGGCGCCCTATCCACTGGGCTACAGCCGGCCCCCTCTAAAAATTTTTATGATTTTGTTTTACATTTAAACTTTGGTTCACCAGAAATTTACCCTCTTGTAAGGTGTCAGATATGGTTCCAATTTTATTTTTGTTTAGATGGCTGTCTAGTTATCTGAAACTATTAAATAATTCATGCTTTCCTCACCAATAAGAAAAGCAACCACTATTATATATTGAGTTTTCAAATATATTTGGATCTATTTCTACACTTACTATTCTGTTCCATTAATCTATTTCTGTGCCAGTGCTATTTATTCAGCCCACTCCAATATGGTTTCCACCTCCAGCTCTACACTGCAATTTCTCCTGTCCAACAGTTGCTGTTTAACATAGTACTGGTGTGCCTTGATATGCTGTATGGAAAGAAAACGAAATAAGGTGTGTCATTATTGGAAGGCAAGAGATGAAGCTATCATTATTTGCATATGATACTATTATTTACCCCCCAAAAATTATTTCAACAGAAAAATTATACGAGTGATCAAGATTGTTCAATAAAGGAAAATTTTGCAAAAATCAATGGCATTTCTTACCAAGCAATAAATATAAAAACTCTATATTCAAAATAGTGCCAGAGTATAAAGTATCCAGGAATTAAGTAAACTAAGAATCCATAAAACGACTTTGGGAAGACTTTAAAAGCTCTCATAAAGGACATAGAAGATAATTTGGATGAGATGACAATATTATAATGTTGAATCTCATCGAATTAATCTATAATTTAATATAATCAAATCAAAATTCTAATTGGATTTTTAAAATAACTTATTTTAAAATAAATATGAAATCCAAATCAAGGCTGCCACTGCAGGCGGGCTGGCGGGCAGCGGGTGGCAGGCTGCAGGCCCGCAGTAGGGCAGAGTCCTAGCTGTGCAATGCTTTCCTGCTCCACTAGCATTGGCTGAGCCAGAGCATTCCACAGCCTTGGCCTGTTGGGCTTTGCCTTCCACTCAGGACTTGAGATCAAAACTTGCTAAGGGGGTAGCAGATGTGGTTCAAGCAGTTGTAGTCCCACCTCCCCCATGGGAAGTCCCCGGTTTGGTTCCTGTGCTTCCTAAAGAAAACAAACAATGAGCAGACATGGAGCAAAAAGAGCAGACAATGACCAAGACAATGGGCAAACAAGGTGCAAAAAAAAAAAAAAACAAAACAAACGAGCAGGGAATGGATGTGACTCAAGCAATTGAGTACCTGCCTCCCACATGGGAGGTCCCGGTTCAGTTTCTGGTGTCTTCTAAAGAATAAACAGGTGACCCAAAACAACGAGCAGACAATGAGTGCAAACAATGAAAGTAGGGTGTAACAGTTTGAGTTTTATGTAATGATGAATTCCAAAAATATAAATTGGATTATTCTTGTAAACTAATCTGTTCATCTGGGCATGATTGAGTTATGATAAGGGCATTAACTCGGCCACGTCAGGAGGGTGTTGGGCCCCGCCCCTCGGTGGGTGTGGTCTCAAGAATAAAGGCCAGGCAGCAGATTTGAGTTGCAGAGATTTAGAGAAGCGGATTGGAGAAGCAGTTCTGATGTTGGAGTGAGCCGTTTGCCCGATAGTCTACAGCTGCCTTGTGGAGAGACGCAACGCACAGAGAACCTCATGGTCTACAGCTGAACTTCTGGAAGAAGCAGAAGCTAAGCCCGGAGAGAAATGCAGCCCCGGGAACAGAGGAACCCAGAAGCCTGAACCCTGGAGACGTCGGCAGCCATCTTGCTCCAACACGTGGACTTTGGTAGGAGAAGAAACTTATGCTTTGTGGCCTGGTAACTGTAAGCATCTACCCCAAATAAATACCCTTTATAAAGACCGACCAATCTTTGGTGTATTTCAAAAGGCACACTTGTGGCTGACCAAAACATAGGGGAAGATGTAGCCAATGAAAACTGGAATTTGAAAGAAGAAATAAATATTGCCTGCACTGAAGCACAGCAAGCAGATTCTTGCAACTATGGAAAGACTAGAGAAAGTGAATAGCTTTCAAGAGTTTGCTCATATATTCAGTTTGGAAATGAAATGGCGGAGTTTGCACACCTAACTGGAGATAGACAAAATGATTGAAAGATGAAAAGAAAAAGGCAACAATGGCAGCCTCTAGGGCAGTTTTCAAAAAGGGTACAATGATGCTTCTCACAGTTTCAAAGACCTGTCTCAGGCATCCCAACTGTGAATAGGCCCATAAAAACAAAGGAGTATTTAACTGAATGAAACTGGCATTGGATAAGGTAATTGAAATTGTAACCAAATGGAGAGACTGACATTTCATCTATCGGTATTTTTATTGGAATTAAAGAATTCAAGATGAATATTGAGGCTTTTCCAGAGAATCTTTATTTTCAGTCCAAAGAGAATCTTTCTATGATGTTGGAAGTCGTTCTGGAGCACACAGAGGACTTAACTGATTCTGCCCACAGCAGCCATGAGCACAGGGAACGCATCCTGGCGCTGTCAACAAAGGTGAGAATGGAATTGCAGCAATTAATTCCCGTGTGGATTCAAGCTCAAAGCAAGAAAACAAAAAGCATTGCTGAAGAATTGGGACTCACTATATTGAAAATCAGTCTCAGCCTCAGTGAACTTAAGAAAGAACTTCACAGTACAGCAACACAGCAGGCAGCAGCTCTATTAAAATACCATGCTGATCATGTGGCTTTAAAAGCATTAAAATTAACGAGAGTAGAAGGAAATTTAGAAGCTTTGGCTGAATATGCCTGTAAACTCTCTGAACAGAAAGAGCAGCTTGTCGAGACCTGTCAATTGCTGTGACATATATCTGGAATAGTACCTCTTGAAATAACCTGTGTCCATGCAGAGGGACATTTCAGGTGACTGGCCAACAGATGATTTCTGCTGCTGAAACATTGACATTACACCCATCTAGTAAAATTGCTAAAGAAAACCTAGATGTATTTTGTGATGCTTGGGAATCCCAAATTAGTGACAAGTCAACACTGCTAAGAGAAATCAGTGATGTGTTTGAAGGAAGACGAGGAGAGAAGTATGGTTACCTTTCACTTCCAAAGCCAGTGAAGAATAATGAAACTTGAAATCACTGAAGCCAGACAAGCCCGACTCTGAGGAGCAAGCCAAGATAGCCAAGCTTGGACTTAAGCTGGGTTTGCTCAGTTCTGATGCTGACTGTGAAATTAAGAAATGGGATGATCAGGAGAATGAGATTGTCCACTATGGATGGAACATGTCCAGTATGGCCTATTCTCTATATTTATTTACTAGAGGAGAGCAGCCATTGAAAAATTACCAGGATTTAACTCATCAACTAGAGGTTTTTGCCACAGAGGGTTTAAAGCTTGCTTCAAGTATAGAGGCTTTTTCAAAACAGCTGAAATATGACGAGCATATGCTTCTCCTGGATGTAAACAAGCTAGATCCTCTATGCCACCAGCTCGAGATAATAACTGATACCCTTGCAGAATAGTGTTTCTAAAGGTTGACAAGTGCATTGCAAAGACAAGATCCACAATGGCTATCTCAGTCCAGCTTCTCTCACTTTGCGATGAACTACTGAAGAGTACAGCAGAAACTAATTGTCCCAGCATCAGATGGAAAACAACAGATGGGTCTCGGTTACAAATAAAGATACCATGGATGGTAAAGCTTGAGAAGCTTTTGGGGTCAGATCTCTAGAACAACATGTGGCAAACCTGACATTTTTAGAAAGCAAATTCTTTTTTTTTTTTAAGATTTATTTATTTATTATATATCCCCCCCTCTCTGCTGTTCTTGCTGTGTTCATTTTTGCGTTCTTCTGTGCCTGTTTGTTTCCCCCCGCTGCGGCAACCCACCGAGTCGGCTCACCGCACAATGGCGTGCCCTGCCCACAGCGACTTGCCCTGCTCGTGGTGGCTTGCCTTCTCGAGGCGGTCTGCCTGCTCGAGGAGGCCCCGGGAACTGAACCCGGGGCCTCCCATGTGGTAAACTGGAGCCCTACCAATTGAGCTATAGCTGGTTCCCCAAATTCTTTATATTTACAGAAATTCAATAATTTTATATAGAAAACAATACTGAAATCTTGCTTTATTTTCTGATCTTGGAACTCATTGTGAAGCTTCTTGACGACTAATAAGTGCCACAGTAATTGATAGAATTTCAGTTGCAGTATGATTTTAGAAAGCGACAATGCCATTAATATGTTCTATAAAAGTCAAACCAAATATTCTGTCTCAATGACAGTTTAATCCAAAGAAGCCATTTTGAATATGTGCTTGCCTTTGGCATACTTGATCTTACTGTTTTCTATCTTTATTTAAGCTTATCATCTAGAATACTAATTTTCAGCAGGAGATATACAGTAGTCTGGGGGAATGCTGAATTTTCTTTAAACCTGTAGTCTCTTCCTCAATCCCTCTGTCGACCAACTATAATGCGGGCTCCTCTGCTGTCCTTTGTCACAGATCACACACTACAGTAGTCACCTTGTGCTCTAGCAAGTGTTTCACATATAACGGGTTATCTTTTGTGCTGCTCATGTCCCTCCCCCCCCATTCCCAAAAGCTGGATGATGGAGCTGACTCCACAGAATTCTGGAAGAACTTGCTGGGAGTTAGCATTTAGCTCTAGTTTTAGCATACCTGGCCTGTCTGTCCTGAGTGTTAGCTAGAATATGAAACTTATCTTACTAGTATAAAAAATATCTTTGAGCTTTCCCTCAGTGGTGACTGATGGAATGAAACATCTAAAAGACTGAGAAATATGGAACTAAGAAACTGTTTAGAATAAAGTATGAATAATCTCACACACACACACACAAAGTTAATATGAAGAAGCTGGTGGTGGATTAGGTAGATAAGGCTCAGCTCTCGCACAAAAACAACAGAGAAAGCCAAAAACTGCCTGAGGGACCTGCTTTGGGGGTCAGCAGACCAGGACAGTGCTTCACAACTCCCAGAAGAGTGAGGGACAGAGAGATGAAGCAGCAAAACAACAAACTGTGAGTTACTAAACCTCCCCACCCCCTGGGAAGGACTTTCCTCCCCTACCCCCGAGATACTCAGTGGGTATAAAACCCCTGGCTCACTGCAGCGGACCGAGAGGGGAGCAGACGTCTTCTTCCCTGTCAGCTGTTACAAGGGAAAAAGGGAAAGGGAGTCCTGGGGCTTTCCTTCAGTGAATTTGGCCAGTGGAGCCTGCTTTGAATCTCAGCTCCGGCCAGACAAAAACAATGGAAAACCAAGAGAGATACACTCTGTGGAAAGGTGCACCAACGAGTGCCATCTGCTGGCTTGTTTGGAAATTACATGGACAAAAACTGCTTTTAGAACTCTCTTTACCCCACCTCTGGGAGAAAGTCTGTGCCCCATTTGTGAGTCCCTGGCACGATTTTGATAACTTAACCTGGGCAATTTTAAAGACTTAGGGTAAGTTGAACCAAATATCAAATAAGAACTGTGAAAAAATAATAATAGGCAAGAGAAATTGGCCACCAGGGTAAATTCACCAATATATCAGATGCCTAGACATCAGCAAAAAATTACAAGCCATATTAGAGTTTTGCTAAGGAAGAGGCAGAAACTAAATGCTATGCAAAGGCAGTTTTATTCAATCAAATGAATTTCAGGTTATATTAAATGATGATAACAATTGAACAATCACAAAAAAGAAGAGTAATTAATTAAAGATATAGGAAAGAATGAAAGTATACAACAACCACACACCAAATCTGGGGAAAACACAACATCTGAATTCTCACATGGCTGGGGAGCCCCTTTGTAGCAGATCAGAGTCCCGACTGGAAAAACTATCCCAGGCAGAGCATCCCCTCTTGGGTGAGGTGCCTACTGGCAGCTTAGGGGCTATCCCTTTTAAAGGGTTCTGAACCTCAGAACTCCAATGAGTCTTGCAACTCATGAGGAACTACCTCATCAAAAGTAATTGAATCCATCTGGCAGGGGGTGGCCAACCCTCTACAGGAGAGATGTGGTGTCTTGAGGGGTCTTTGTTCTATTCTATTTACAGTACACTGAACAGGAACATAAAGGTTTTTAGCTTTAAGTTTTACAGGGGATACAAACAGGATGTGTAAATATCACGTCTGGTGACTTGCTCCTTTTAAACATTTGTTTTTGGGTAATAGATGATGGAGTTGCCTGCATAGCAGTGTTATAACATTCCAAAGGACAAAGAACAAGTTAATCATTCACAATTCTAGGCTGAAACAGCAGCAACTATTGATTAGAAAGCTTATGAATTCACAATTCTTAATAATAATTTTCTTATAGTACATCAACTAGGAAACAGGAAGAGACGGACCAACCAAAGGAAAAAACAAATATCCTGAAGAGATTCAGGATTTAAGATCAATGAGGTCAATGATTATCATAGAACTCTCCTAAATCAATTTAAAGAATTGAAAGAAAATATGACTAAACAGATAAAGATTAAGAAGACACTGGGCAAGCATAAAGAACAATTTGAAAATCTGCAAAGAAAAGTAATAGACCTGTGGGAATGAAGGACGTGATGGATGAGCTTTAAAATACATTAGGTTTTTATGTAACATTTATGTAATCTAAAGTTTCTTTAAAATAAATAAATATACATTAGAGGCACATAAGAGCAGATTTGAAGACAGAATTAGTGATTGCAAAGACATAATTAGTGATTTCAAAGACAGAACATCTGAACTGAAAAAGACAGGAGAACAGAAAGAGAAAAGAATGGAAAAAATGTAACAGGGTCTCAGGAAACTGAATGACAATGTGAAACACAAAAACATATGCATTTTTGGTGTCCCAGAAGAAGAAAATGGAAAGGGGGCAGAAATTTGAGGAAATAATGACTGAAAACTTCCCTATGAAAAACATAAATATCAATATCTAATAAGGACAGCACAGCCCAAACAGAATAAACATGCATAGACCTACCCCGAGACACCTACTATTCAGAATGACAAATATCAGAGATAAAGAGAAGATTCTGAAAGCAGCAAGAGAAAAGCAAGGCATCACATACAAGGGAACCTCGATAAGATTAAGTGCCAACCTCTCATCAGAAACCATAGAGGAGAGAAGAAAGTGGTATATTATATTTCAGGTACTGAAAGAAAAAAAACTGTCAGTCAAGAATTCTGTATCTGGCAAAGCTGTCCTTCAAAAATGAAGGGGAATTCAAAGTCTTCACAGACAAACAAAAACTGATAGAATATGTTACCAAAAGACCAGAATTACAAGAGATACTAAAGGGAGTGCTACAGACTGAAAGGAAAAAACAAGGGCAAGAGACTTGGAGTAGAGTGTAGAAATGAAGATTATTAGAAAGGGTAAAAAAGATAGACTATAGTATGATATGAAAACAAAAAACCAAAGGTCAAAATGGATGAAGTAAGTAATGTCTTTACAGTTACAACATTGAATGTTAAGGGCTTGAACTTCCCAATCAAAAGATACAGACTAATAGAATAGATAAAAAAATATGAACAATCTATATGCTGTCTACAAGAAACTCACCTCAGATGTAAGGACACATCCAGGTTAAAAGTGAAAGGCTGGAAAAAGATATTCCACACAAATAGTAACCAAAAAAGAGCTGGAGTAGTGATACTGATATCAGACAAAATAGATTTTAAATGCAAAACTGTTATAAGGAATGAAGAAGGTCATTATGTATTAAAGAAAAGGGCAATTCAACAAGAAGAAATAACTATTCTAAATATTTATACACCTAACCGCAGTGCCCCAAGATACATGAGGCACACACTGGCAAACCTGAAGAGAAAAATAGATGTTTTTACAATAATAGTTGGAGACTTCAATACACCACTCTCAGTATTGAATAGAACATCTGGACAGAGGATCAATAAACAGAGCATTTGAATAATATGATAAATGAACTAGATAGGATATACATTCTTTTCAAGCACTAATGGATCCTTCTCCAAGATAGACCATATGTTGGGTCACAAGACAAGTCTCAATAAATTTTAAAATATTGAAATTATACAAACACTTTCTCTGATCATAATGGAATGAAGCTAGAAATCAATAATGGGTGGAAAAAGGGAAAATTCATAAATATATGGAGATTAAACAACACACTCTTAAACAATCAGTGGGTCAAAGAAGAAATTGCAAGAGAAATCAGCAAATATCTTGCTACAAATGAAAATGAGAGCACAATATATCAAAACCTATGGGACAATGCAAAGGCAGTGCTGAGAGGAAAATGTATAGCCCTCAATGCTTACATTAAAAAAGAAGAGCTAAAATTGATGACCTAACTGCACACCTAGGAGAACCAGAAAAAGAACAGCAAACGAATCCCAAACCAGCCAAAGGAAAGAAATAGTAAAGATCAGAGCAGAAATAAATGAAATCAAGAATAACAACAACAACAAAAAATAACAGAGAGAATCGATAAAATCAAAAGTTGGTTCTTTGAGAAAATCAACAAAATCAACAAACCCTTAGCTAGACTGACAAAGAAAAAAAGCGAGAGGACATAAATAAATAAAATCAGAAATGAGAGGGGGGACATTACCATTGACCACATAGAAATAAGGGAGATCATAAGAGGATACGATACTATGAACAACTGTATATCAAAAAACTGGAAAATGTAGATGAGATGGACAAATTCCTAGAAACACATGAACCACCTATACTGATTTTAGAATAGAAGACTTCAACAAACCAATCACAAGTGAAGAGATTGAAATCGTCATCAAAAACCTCCCAAAGGAATCATAGAGAGATTAGAGGTGAAGAATTTTCTTGTTTGTTTGTCTGGGTTTTGTTTATTATTATGATGATGATTTTAAAAGATTTATTTTTATTTATTTATATATCCCTCCCTTGCTGCTTGTGCTCGCTGTGTTCATTTGCTTTGCGTTTTTCTGTGTCTGCTTGTCTCACCCTGTTGTGTCATCCCGCTGAGTCAGCTCACTGCACGGTGGCTCACCTTCACCAGGAGGCCCCGGGAACCGAACCCAGGGCCTCCCATGTGGTAAACCAGAGCCCAACCAATTGAGCCACAGCTGGTTCCCTTATTATTATTGAATAATGAAAATGCTCTAATAATGATTGAAGTGATGAATGCACAACTATGTGATTATAGCAAATACCATTGATTGTACACTTTGGAAGAATTGAATGCTTTATTAATATGTATCAATAAAATTGATTTGTTTAAAAAAAAAAACACCTCCCAAAGATGAAAAGTCCAGTACCACATGGCTTCACAGGTGAAGTCTACCAATCATTCAAAGATGAACTAATACGGATCTTCCTCAAGCTCTTCCAAAAAACTGAACAGAAAAGAATGCTACCAAACTCATTCTATGATGCCAATATCATCCCAATACTGAAACCAGATAAATATACTATAAAAAAAAGAAAATTACAGACCAATATCTCTAATGAATACAGATGCAAAAATCCTCAACAAAACGCTTGAAAACACAATCCAAAAGCACATTAAAAGAATTAAAGGGGAAGCAGATGTGGCTCAGGTGACTGAGTTCCCACCTACCATGTGGGAGGTCCAGATTCAGTTCCTGGTGCCTCCTGGAGAAGACGCGCAAGATGACAGGCTGACGTGACAGGCTGACATGATGGGCTGATGTGACAAGCTGACGCAGCAAACTGACATGACAAGATGATGCAGTGAGATGATGCAACCCAGAGACAGTGAGGAGACACTGTGAGAAATGCAGAAGAGCAGGGAGCAGAGGTGGCTCAGGCGATTAGCACCTCCCTCCCACATGTGAGGTCCCCGGGTTTGGGTCCTGGTGCCTCCTAGAAAGAGAAGACCAGCACATGACAAACGGACACAGCAAATGCAAACAATGAGGGGGCAGGGGGAAATGAATAAATAAATCTTAAAAAAAAAATTAGAGAAGTGGATGTGGCTCAAGTGATTGGGCTACTGCCTACCACATGGAGGTATGTGGTTTGGTTCCTGGTGCCTCCTAAAGAAGAGGGTGAGGTGGTGCGATGGGTAGGCACAGCAAGCTGACACAACAAGATGACACAACAAGAGACACAAGAAGAAAAAGATAATGAGAGATACAACAAAGCAGGGAACCAAGGTGGCTTAAGCGATTAGGCACCTCCCTCCCACGCTGGAGGTCCCGGGTTCAGTTCCCAGTACCTTGTAAAGAAACAAAGAAGATGAACAGACACAGCAAGTGCAAACAACGAGGGAGTGAGGAGAGATAAATAAAATAAATCTTAAAAAAAAAAAAAAAGAATTTTACACCATGATCAAGTGGGTTTTATCCCAGGCATGCAAGGGTGATTCAACGCAAGAAAATCAATTAGTGTAATAAACCACATTGATAAATTGAAGAAGAAAAATCACATGATCCTCTCGATTGATGCAGAAAGGCATTTGACAAAATACAGCACCTTTTCTTGATTAAAAAAAACACTCAATAAATAGGAATAGAAGGAAGCTTTCTCAATATGGTAAAGTGCATAGATGAGAAACTTAGAGCTAGCACAGTACCCAATGATGAAATAATGAATGCTTTCCCGCTGAGATCAGGAACAAGACAAGGATGACCACTGTCACCATTATTATTCAATATTGTGTTAGAAGTTCTAGCTAGAGCAATTAGGCTAGACAAAGAAATAAAAGGCACCCAAATAAGAAAAGAAGAAGTAAAACTTTCACTATTCGCTGATGACATGGGCCTATATCTAGAAAATCCTGAAAAATCCACAACAAAGCTACTAGAATTAATAGACAAGTTCAGCAAAGTGGTGGGATACAAGGTTACTACACAAAAATCAATAGCATTTTATACACTACTGATGTGCAATCTGAGGAGGAAATCAGAAAAAAAATTCCATTTATAATAGTGACTAAAGCAATCAAATATTTAGGAATGAACTTAATCAAGGACATAAAGGACCTATATTCAGAAAACTACAAAACATTGCTAAAAAGAAACCAAAGAATGGGGCCGGCTCGATAGCCCAGTGGATAGGGCGCCAGCATACCACATGGGAGGCCCCAGGTTCAGTTCCTGGGGACCCCTCCTAGCGGGCAGACCGCCTTGAGAATGGCAAGCCACCATGGGCGGGCCAGAGCTGCCGTGGGCAGGCAAAAAGCTGCCACGGACAGGGCAAAAGCCGCCACGGGCAGGACAGGTAGCCCGCGAATGGAGCGCAGCCAGCCACCCGTGAACTGAAAGCCGGCCGTGAATGGAGGCAGAAGCTACCCACAAGCGGGAAAAGCCGCGCCTGCGCAGTGACCAGTCTCGGTGTGTCGCCGCAGCGGGGGGGAAGGGGAGATATGTAATAAAATAAATAAATCTTTAAAAAAAAGAAACCAAAGAAGACTTAAATAAATAGAAAAACATTCTATGTTCATGGATTGGAAGACTAAATATCATTAAGATGCCAATTATACCCAAACTGATTTACAGATTCAACACAATCCCAATAAAAATCCCAACAGCCTTTGCTGCAGAAATCAAAAAGCCAAAAATCAGGGCCCGGCTAGATAGCTCAGTGGATAAAGAGCTCGCCGGTGTACCACATGGGAGGCCCCGGGCCCGGGTTCGGTTCCCGGGGACCTCTCCGAGCGGGCAGACGGCCTTGAGAAAGGCAAGCCTCCGTGGGCGGGCCGGAGCCGCCGTGGGCAAGGCAAAAAGCCACCACGGGCAGGGCTGAGCCCCCACGGGCATG
>PVKH010007402.1:0-20251 GCA_004027955.1 Chaetophractus vellerosus | reverse complement strand
CTTTAAAAAAAAAAAAAACATACCTCTGACATTTACTATCAATTTGCAAGTTTGTAATAAGCAAAATTTGGATCCAAGATATGCTAGAAAGGCCTTGTAAAAGATAGAAGTGAAAAATAATGCTGCAGGTATATATTACAGGTTTATCTTAAACTGTTAGAGGTAGTAATGGAACAAACAGATAATCCCATCACAGATTGAAAAAATTCTAGGAATGCCAGATTTTTTTTTTTTTTTAAAGATTTATTTATTTTATTACATATCTCCCCTTCCCCCCGTTGCGGCGTCGCGCCGAGACTTGGTCACTGCGCAGGTGCGGCTTTCCCCGCTTGTGGGCGGCTTCTGCTTCTATTCACGGCTGGCTCTTGCTTCAGTTCGCGGGTGGCTGGCTGTGCTCCATTCGCAGGCGACCTGACCTGCCCTGCCCGTGGCGGCTTTTGCCCTGTCCGTGGCAGCTTTTTGTCCTGCCCACGGCGGCTCTGGCCCACCCATGGCGGCTTGCCATTCTCAAGGCGGTCTGCCCGCTAGGAGAGGTCCCCGGGAACCGAACCCGGGCCTCCCATGTGGTATCCCAGCGCGCTCTTTATCCACTGAGCTATCTAGCCGGGCCCTGTTTAATTTAATTCTGAGCACCCTAAGTCCACTCATTTTAAATTAAATTTTTAAAAAATTATAAAGCTGTCATATCTGCACACACTTAGATAATGCTAAAAAAGTTTACTCATTTTTAGCTCAGGAAGTAAGTCTGAGTGTTCTGTAGTGCATGGCCAATTGGTAGGATGCTGAGCAAAGCCTGGCAAAAACTCAGAACTATAAACTTGGCGATGTCTCTTTCCATATGATCAGTAGATGATATATAATCTATACTATCCTCTAAAGAAATAAAGCTGACATATTCTCTTATCCATATATTATTTTTGTTCTGTTTTCTTAAATGGAATATTTCAGTTAGTGATTGTAATTAATACTAAATGCTTTTTAAATGTCTTAGTATCACTTTATATTTTTATATTATCAGGAGAGTACATTGCCCCATTAATTTCCTTAAACATTTTTTTCTTGTTTTTGACAGACAGAGGTCACCAAAATATCCAAGAAATTTTGATTTAGGTACTGAGTTTCATTAGGAAATTCAAGGAATGATATAAAATATGTAAGATTGTGTTTTATAAATGGTACTTTAAAAGGTATATGGGGTTGACATAAACTAAGTGAATGTATCTTTTAAAATGCAATTATTAATGAATGAAACATAGCCATACAGGGAAATATAGTTCTAATTGAATTGTGGAGGTATGATGTATTCTGGATTTGTTCAGTTTTCTTAAGGGACTTTAACAAGTTTAAAGGTACTAGGTATTATATAAAAGCAGTAGGCCCTGAGATCTAAAATGAGTTCCATTAATAGTATTCTCCATGAGAACAAGGATCTGATCCATATTATTTATCATTGTATTTCTAATTCCAGGTGCAAAATCTAACCTATAAGTACTCAATAAATATGTATTGAATAAAGTAGTTGTGATCTTGGGCAATTAACTTTCCCTGGGCCTCAGTTTCCTCATCTATAATTCTTTCAATCATTCCACCCACTTTTATTGAGTATCTACTAGGTGCCAGGCATAATTCTAGGCATAGAACATACAGCAGAAAATGGGACCTATAAGCGTCTTGCCATCCTGGAGCAAACATTTTAGAGTGTGAGACAGATAAGGAAACACAGATATACCAACAAAATTATAGTGTTAAGTAGTGATAACTGCTGTGAAGAAAAAATAAGGAGCAGAGTAGTGGTGGGACTGGTATAGTAAGTAGTCAGGAAATCTGAGCAGAAACCTGCGTTAAGTGAGGTAACAAGGCTTATGAAGATCTGAGGTAAGTGATTGCTATTCAGAAGGAAAAACCCATGTAAAGACTGAGGCAGGAATGAATATAGTGTGTTTGAGGAGCCACAGGCTGGCCATTGTGTCTAGAGAGAAGTGACTTATAAGAATGAGGTCCAAGGTGAGGGCCGAGAGATTGGTAGGGGCCAGATTATAAAGGACCCATCATGTTTGTTTGAATGTTGATTTTCTTCTTGGTGAGATGGATAGCCATTGAAGGGTTTTGAGGAAGCGAGTTTTTGTTTTACAAAGAAAGAACACTTTGGCTGCTGTGTTCAAAATAGGCTATGGTGAGGCAAGAATAAAAGCAAGGAGACCAATTTGGATGCTGTTACAATAATACAGGTAGGTGAGAGATGATGGCTTGGATATAGCTGATCAAGGATATAGCTGTGGTCGTGTTTAGAAGTTGTCAGACTCTGGACATATTTGGAATGCTGCAAGAATTGCCAGTAGATTGGATATGGAGTGCAAGGGAAAGCAAGGAATTTGAACAACTCCAAATTTCTGGTGTGAGCAGTTGGCTGAAGGATGGTGCAATTTACTGAGATAAGGATGGGGACATGTAGTTTTGGGGTTGGGAAATCAAGAGTGTGGTTTTGAACATATTATGTCTAAGCTGCCTAAAATGTAGAGATGTCAGATAGACATTTGGGTGATTCTTTCTGAATCAGGTTAGAGGTTGCGTCTAGACATAAAAATTTGGGAACCATCCATATAATGAAAGTATTTCTATAGGGATGGTTGAGACCACGTTGAGAAGAAGGTCAAGGACTTAGAACAGTTTAGAGACTGGGAATAGATGATACAGCTAAGAAACAGTGGGCAGAAGGGAAAACCTAGAGAATGGTTCCTCACAAGCCAGGTGAAGATATGTTTCAAGGAGAGGGTGATTAACTGAAATGCTGCTGAGAAGGGGAGATGAGAAACAACCATTGGATTTGGCAAGATGGAGGTCACTGTTAGCTTTAACAAAGAGTACTTCTAGTGCTTATAAGTGAGAGAGTTAGATTAGATGACTATCTCCTTATCTAGGAAGAATAATCACTCATTCATTTTTACATACATGCCATGTAGTCTTTTTGTCCTCAGTTTTGGGAAAAAAGAGATTGAATTCAAAGCATAAAGTATCATCATTTAAAAACAATGCTTCATACATCTTTCCTTTTTATTATTTTTATTCTTACTATACTATATAAGGGGGCTAATTTAATAGTTTTTGTTTCATTTACATTATCCAGTGTAATATTAATATGTTTTTCACTGATTGGGGATCGAGTGGGCCAAGTGGGCTGATAGATATACCCTGGAGTATCAGTTAGGATTACCCAATATGGCATGACATAAAGATAAGAAACCAGGAATCTGGCCCCAAGTGAACAAAAAGCTAAAAAGATTGCTCATAGGATTAAGAGAACTGATCCAAGAATAAGCAGTATACTTGTTATAATTTTAAAGGACAAAATATAGTGATGTGTTTTATTTTTTGGTTTTTACTTTTTAAAAATCTTAAATATAATAGATAAATAACAAAAAATCATTTTAAACATTTTAAGTGGACAATTCTTTGACATTGAGTACTTTGACAATACTGTGTAACTTTCACCACTATCTATTTCCAGTCTATTTTCATGATCCCAATCCCAAACTCATACTTATTTTTTAATAATTCCCCATTTCCCTCCCCCACCCCAGGTAACCACTATTCTGCTTTCTGTCTCCATGAATTTGCTTATTCTTTGTATTTCATATAAGAGAAATCATAGAATATTTACCCTTTTGTGTCTGACATTTCACTCAACATGATGACTTCAAGGTTCATTTATGTTTTAGCATGTAGCAGCATTCCAGTTCTTTTTACAGCTGAATAATATTCCATTTATACATATACCACATTTTGTTTATCCATTCCTCTGTTGATGGACACTTGGGTTGCTTCCACCTTTTGAGTACTATGAATAATGTTGTAATGAACACTGATATACAACTATCTGTCTGAGTCCCTGTTTTCATTTCTTTGGGGTGTATACCTAGGAGTGAAATTGCCTGATCATATAGTAATTCTATGTTTAACTTTCTGAGGAACCACCAAACTTTTCCTTAGCAACTGTACCATTTTACATTCCCACCAGCAGTGAATGAGTGTTCCTATTTCACCACATCCTCTACAATTCTTATTTTCTGTTTTATTAATAGTAGCCATTCTGGAAGGCATAAAGTGGTAGCTTATTGTAGTTTTAATTTACATTTCATCAATGGCTAATAATTTGAACATCTTAATATGTACTTATTGGCCATTTGAATATCTTCTTTAGAGAAATGTCTGTTCAAATCCTTGGCCCATGTTTTAATAGGGTGGTTTGTCTTTTTGTTGACTTACAGGAGTTCTTTATATATTCTAGAGATTAAACCCTTATCAGATATATAGTTTCCAAATATTTTCTCCCATTCTGCAGGTACTTTTCACTTTCTTGAGAATGTCCTTTGATCACAAAAGTTTTAAATTTTGATGAAGTTGATTTTGTCTGTTTTCTCTTTTGTTGCTTGTGATTTTGGTATAAAGTCTAAAAATAGACTGCCTACTAACATCCTGAAGATATTTTCTATGTTTTTTTGGTAAGAGTTTTATCGTATTAGCTCCTATATTTAGGTCTTTGATCCATTTTGAATTTTTTCTGTGTTGAAAGGTAGGCTTCCACGTTCATTCTTTTGAATGTGGATTTCCAGTTGTCCCAGCGCCATTAGTTGAAGATACATTTTTTTCCCCATTGAATGGGCCTGACACTCTTGTCAAAAATTACCTGGCCATAGATATATGGATTTATCTCTGGACTCTCGATTTTATTCCATTCATTCATATGTCTGTCCTTATGCCAGTAATTACTATGGCTATGTGGTAAGTTTTAAGTCAGGAAATATGAGTTCTACAACTTCATTGTTCTTCAAGATCATTTTGGCTATTTGGTGCCCTTTGCAATTTCATGTGAATTTGAGATCAGCTTTTCCAATTCTGCAGAAAAGGCTTTTGGAATTTTGGTAGGAATTGCATTGAATTTATGGATTGCTTTAGGAAGTATTGACATCTTAACAATGTAATGTCTTTCAATCCATTACCATGAGATGTCTTTCCATTTATTTTGGTATTTAATTTATTTCATTAATATTTTTTAGTTTTCAGTATACAAGTTTTTCACCTCCCTGGTATCTTAAGGTATCATATTCTTGTAGATGTTATTGTAAATGGAATTTCTTGATTTCGTTTTGAGATTGTTCACTACTGGTATATAGAAATTCAACTGACTTCTGTATGTTGATCTTGTACCCTGCCACTTTGCTTAATTTGCTTTCTTGTGGATTCTTTGGGATTTTCTCCGTATAGGATCATGGCATCTGTGAAGAGGGATAACTTTTTTCCTTCCTTTCCAATTTTAATGCCACTTCTTTTTCTTGCCTGTTTGCTCTGGCTAGAACTTCCAGCACAGTGTTGATTAACAGTGGTGACAGAGGGCATTCTTGTCTTTTTCATAATCATAGAAGGAAAACATTCAGTCTTTCATCACTGAGTATGATATTTGGTTTGATTTTCTCATGAATGCCCTTTATCATATTGAAGATGTTTCCTTCTGTTCCTAGTTTTCTGAGTTTATCATGAAAGGATGTTGCATTTATTCAAATACCTCTTCTGCTTCAATTGAGATGATCATGTGTTTTTATTTTCCTTCGTTCTACTAATCAATACATTGGTTGATTTGCTTTTGTCGAATCATCCTTGCATTTCCAGAATAAATCACACTTGGTCATAGTGTATAATCCTTTTAATATACTGTTGGATTTGGTTTGCCAGTATTTCCTTGAGGATTTTTATATCTATATTCACAAAGGATAGTGGTCTGTGATTTTCTTTCCTTGTGCTGTGTTTTTTGGGGTTTTTTTTTGTTTGTTTGTTTTTTTTGTTTGTTTGTTTGTTTTATTTGAGAGGTTGTGAGTTAACAAAACAATCATGCATACCATACAGGATTCCCATACATTGCCCCACCACCAGTATCCTACATTGTTGTGACACGTTTGTTTCAGCTGATTTTATCTGGCTTTGTTATCAGCGTAATTCTAGCCTCATAGAATGAGTTAGGAAGTAATCCCTCATCTTCTATTTTTTGGAAGCCTTTGAGAAGAATTGATATTAAATCTTCCTTAAATATTTGGTAGAATTCTTTGGTGAAACCATATGGATCTCAACATTTCTTTTGTGGGAGGTTTTTGATTAGTGATTCAATCTCTTTACTTGTTGAACATCTGTTGATATTTTCTATGTCTTGCATCAGATTAGGTCATTTGTTTTTAGGAATTTTTCATTTTATCTTGATTTTCTAGTTTGTTGGCTTATTATTTTTCATAGTACTATCCTGTAATTCTTTTTATTTCTGTTATGTCAGTGGTAAGTAATGTCCCACTTTCATTCCTGATTTTAGATATTTGTGTACTTTCACATTTTCTTTGTCAATTCAGCTAAAGGTTTATCAATTTTATTCTTTTTCAAAAATAAGCCTTTAATTTTGTTGTTTCTTTCTATTGTTTTTCTATTCTCTGTTTCATGTATCTCTGTCTAATCTATTATATCCTGCCTTCTACCAACTTTGGGTTTAGTTTGCACTTCTTGTTCTAATTTCTTTAGGTGTGACATTAAGCTATTTATTTCTGACCTTCTTTTTAAATGTAATCATTTAGATCTAAAAATTTCCCTCTGCGATTACCTCCTCTGCATCCCATAAATTTTGGTATGTTGTGTTTTTGTTTTCATTCATCTCAAGATATTGCCTGATTTCCTTTGTGATTTCTTCCTTGACCCATGGGTTGTTTAATAATGTGTTGTTTAATTTTCATATATTTGCAAATTTTCTACTTTTCCTTCTGTTATTAATTTCTACCCTTATTCCATTGTCATCTGAGAAAATTGTATAATTTCAATATTTCAGATTTATTAAGATTCAATAATGTGACCTTTCCTGGAAAATGTTCCATGTACACTTGAGAAGAATGTATTCTGCTGTTGTTGGGTGGAGTTTCTATATATGTCCATTAGGTATAACTGGTTAATAGTGTTGTTCAAGTCCTTTATTTACTTTTTGATCTTCTGGTTTGATAGTCTATCAATTATTGTTTTATCATAATTTTTTAATTAGAGAAGTTGTAAGTTCACAGAAAAATAACGCAGAAAATAAAAAGTTCCCATACACTTCCCACCCCATTAACACCTTACATTAGTGTGATACCTTTGTTACAATTAGTGAAAGAATATTATTATAATTATACTATCAACTACAGCCCATGGCTTACATTAGGGTTCATTGTGTTATATAATCTTATGGTTGTTTTTTTCTTTAATTTTTATTCTATTAATATATATACAACCTAAAATTTCCCTTTTAACTACATTGAAATAAATAATTTGGTGGTGTTAATTACATTCACAATGTTACCATCAAGATCATTCTTACCAAAACTTTTCTGTCACCCCCAACAGAAACTCTATATCAATTAATCATTAACTCTCCATTCCTTACCCGACCCTGTGCCCTGGAAACCTGTATTCTCATTTATAAGTCTATGAATTTACTTATTTTAATTATTTCATATCACTGAGATCACACAATATTCTGTTGTGTTTCTTTCACTCAACATGATGTCTTCAGGGTTCATCCATGTTCTCACATATATCAGAATTTTATTACTTTTAATGGCTGAGTAATACTCCCTTGTTTATATGCCATGATTTCTTTATCCATTCATCAGTTGATAGACACTTGGGTTTCTTCCACCTTTTGGGTATTGTGTATAACAGTGTGCAAATATCTGTTTGAGTCCCTGCTTTCAGTTCTTTGGGATTTATATCTAGAAGTAGGATTGCCGGCTCATATGATAATTCTATGTTTAACTTTCTGAGGAACTGCCAAACTGTTTCCCACAGCAGCTGCACCATTTTCCATTCCCACCAACAATGAACAAGTGTTCCTATTTCTCCACATTCTATACAGTTCTTGTTGTTGTTTTTTTAAAAATAGCCATTCTAGTGGGTATGCAATGGAATCTCATTGTGTTTTTTTAAACAATAATAAGCTATTTATAGAGAAGTTGTAGATTTACAGAAAAAGTACACTTAAATCATTGTGGTTTTGATATGCATTTCCCTAATTAATGATTTTGAGCATCTTTCCAAGTGCTTTTTGGCCATTTGTTTATCTTCTTTGGAAAAATGTCTATTCAAGTTTTTTGTCCATTGTTTAATTGGGTTATTTGTCATTTTGTTGAGTTGTAGGAGTTCTTTGGATTCTGGATATTAAACCCTTACTGGATATGAGGTAGCCACATTTTTTCCCTCATTGTGTAGTTTGGGCTTAGTGTGCTCTTCTTTTTCTAAATCCTCCAGTTGTGAGGTTGGTTTCTGATTTGAGATCTTCCTTCCTTTTTTGATGTAAGCTTTTTGAATTATAAATTTCCTTCTCAGTACTGCCTTTGCTGCATCCCATAAGCTTTGGTATGCTGTGAGTTCATTTTCATGTGCCTCAGGATATTTCCTAATTTCCTGTGATTTCCCCTTTGACCCATTGGTTGTTGTATGTTGTTTGATTTCCACACATTTGTGTATTTCCAGTCTTCCATCCTATTTCTTTCTTTCTTAATTCCATTGTGGTCAATTAAGATACATTGTATGATTTCAAGGTATTTGAATTTATTGACACTTGTTTCGTGACCTAACATATGATCTATCCTGGAGAATAATCCATGTACACTAGAGAAAAATGTGTATTCTGCTGCTTTGTGGTGAAGTGTTCTGTATGTTTGTTAGGTTTGGTTGTCTTATGATATCGTTCACGTCTTCTATTTCCTTAATGATCTTAATGATGTTCTATCCATTACTGAAAGAGTTGTATCAATCTTCTGCTATTAATGTAGAACCAACTATTTCTCCCTTCAAATCTGTAAATATTTGTCTCATACATTTTTGGAGCTCTGCCATTAGGTGCATCTATATTTATAATTGCAATGTCTTCTTAGTGAATTTACCCCTTTATCAGTATATAGTGACCTTTTTTGTCCCTCATATTTTGTGTGTGTGTGTATGTGTGTGTGCAGATTAATATTTAGGCCTCTGCCTGACAAATCTAGCTTCCTTAGCCTTTTTGAACTCAAATCTCTGTTTCCTCAGTTCTGTGAGACCAGTGGACTCTGTTTAGGTTCCCCCTTCCTGTAGACTTGGAATTGCCTTTAAATGGTATATAAGAGCCGGTGTATGGATTTTCTCATCTCCTTCCCTTTTCTCATTGATCTGTTGCCCAAGGTCTAAAAATAACTGTTTCATATATTTTGTCAGATTTCTTAGCTGTTTAGTTATAGTGGGAAGGCAGTTCCCACTGAGGTTCATGGATAGCAGCAGAAATCCAGATATTATAATAATTTTACTTCAGTGATTTCCAGTTGATGCTTTTTGTACAATCTACTCCTTTATTAAAAGTTTTTGTAAGCAGTATCACCATAAAATTTTTTACTTAAAGTCTGTTTTATCATTTTAACAGTATAGCAACTCCAGCTCTCTGTTGGTTACTATTTGCATGGTATACTTTCCTTCACTTTCAACCTGCTTGTGTCTTTGAATTTAAGGTGAGTCTCTTATAAACAGCATATAGTAGGGTCAGCCTTTTTTAATCCATTCTGTCAAACACTGCCTTTTGACTGGAGGGTTTATTTCGTGTATTTTAATGTAATGATTGCGAATCCACAAATTCATTTTGCTATTTGTTCTTTGTCTTACACCTTTTTTGTCCTTTAATTCTTCCATCAATGCCTACTTTTATATTGACTTTTTGATTTTTAAATTTACCATTTTGAGTCTTTTCTCATTTCTTTTTTTAAAATAAAACTTTTATTAGTGAAGTTGTAGGATTACAGAACAATCATACATAAAATACAGGATTCCCATACTCCACCCCACCACCAACACCTTACATTGTTGTGTAACATTTATTGTAATTTATGATAGCACTTTTTATAATTATAACATTTTTTAACAGTAGTTACATTTTTCACAGTTGATGAGAGGGTATTAAAATAATGCTATTAACTAGCATCCATTGTTTACACTAAGTGTATTTTTCTCTTCTCATTTCTTTATGTATATAATGTTCATATATTTTCTTGGTGATTACCATGGGACTTAAATTTAACATCCTAAATCTTTAACAGTCGATAAGTTGATACCATCTTAACCTCAATAGCATGCACGTACACTCTTCCTATACTCCTCTGCCAAACCCACCCTTTAGTTGCACTTATTATATAGCATATCTTTGTATTATGTGTCCAAAACTATAGGTTTATCATTACTTTTATGCATTTACATACCAAAAAATTTACATACCAAAAAATATAATACAATAGTACTGGCATTTATAGTAATTACTCATATGGTTACCTTTTCGGAAGCCTTCATCTCTTTATGTCCTTTGATTCACTATCTGGTGTTCTTTCCTTTCAGTCTGAAGAGCTCCCTTTAACATTGCTTGCAGGGCAGGTCTAGTGGTGATGAACTCCATCAACTTTTATTTGGGAGTGTCTTAATCTCTCTTAATCGCTTTTGGAAGAAAGTCTCACCAGGTATAAAATCCTTGATTGTCAATTATTTACTTTTAGCACTTTAAATAATTCATCCCATTGCCTTCCTCCCTCTATGGTTTCTGATGAGAAATTGGCACATAATTTTATTGGGACTTCCTTGTGCTTAAGACATTGCTTTTCTCTTGCAGCTGTAAGAACTTGCTCCTTGTCCTTTGCATTCAAGTTTCATTACTCTGTGCCTGGGAGGGGCTATCTTGGAGGTTAGCCTGTTTGAGGTTTGTTGTACCTCGCGTGTGCTATTCGTGTCTTTCATTAAATTTTGGGGGTATTATGCCATTATTTCTTTAAATATTCCTTCTACTCCTTCTCTCTTTCTTCTCCTTCTGGGACTTCCCATAGTACTAAATTTATATATGTCATAGTGTCCCACAGCTTTCTTAGGGTCTGTTGCTTTTTTAAATTCATTTTTCTTTCTGTTCCTCAGACTGAATTATTGTCGTCTTTGAGATCACTGAGTCTTTCTTCTGCCAGTTACAATCTGCTGTTGAAACTCTCTAGGGAATTTTTTTTTAAAACAATGGTTTTTTTTGTTTGTTTTTTTCCCCTCCTGAGATGGCTCCATCGTCTGTTTGCTCATTGTTTGTGCTCATTGTCTGTTTTGCTTTTTCTTTAGGAGGCACTGGGATCTGAACTCAGGACCTCCCATGTGGGAGGCAGGCACCCAGCTGCTTGAGCCACATCTACTCCCTGCTTGTTTGTTTTTGCTCGTTGTCTGCTCATTGTTTGTTTGTCTTCTTTAGGAGGCACACTGAATCCAGGACCTCCCATGTGGGAGGTGGGCGCTCAACTGCTTGAGCCACATCTGCTCCTGGGAATTTTTTATTTCAGTTATTTTGGTCTTCAACTCCAATAAATCTGTTTGACTCTTTTTTAAGATTTCTATCCCTTTATTGAGATTCCCATATTGTTCATTCATTGTTTTACTCATATTCATTAGTTCTTTCTCCTCATTTTCCTTTATCTCCTTTAGCATTAAGCATTATCTTTTTAAAGTCATCTTTTTGGTATGTCCAGAGTTTGGTCCTCTTCCTCGATGTTTTCTGAACTCTTTTTATATTTCTTGGAATGGACCATCATTTTCTGTTTCTTTGTTTGGGTAGTAATCTTTCTTTAAATAATTTTTTGTTGTTTAAGAAGTTGAGAGTTAACAAAAGAATCGTGCTTACCATACAGGATTCCCATACATTGCCCCACCACCCAAACCTTACATTGTTGTGACACATTTAGAGAACATTGTCATAATATTACTGTTGTCTGTAGACCATAGCTTATATTGTTGTGTTTTTCTCACCATACTATTATTAACACCATGTATTAATACTGTGTATTTGTTATAGTTCATGAGAGAATATTCTCATATTTGTGCTGCTAACCACAGTCTATCATTCACCTTTGGGCTCACTATGTTACGCGGTCCCCTGCATTATTCAGTCCATCCATAGTGTACACTCAGTGGCCCTCAGTTCCATCGCAGAGTTGTACTGTCATCAGCTCAGTCCATTTCAGAAGGTTTTCATTAATATAAAAGGAAAAATCCCATACCTCCTTATATCACCCCATTATTGACCTTTAGCATTGATATAGTACCTTCTTTGCCATTTCTGTAAAAAATTACAATATTACTGTTAACTATAGTCTATAAGTTACATTAGTTGTATTTATCCATGTTATCTCCATGTTCTTAACACTTTGTAATAAAGGAACATTCTTGTATTAGTAATATTAACCACAATCATCATCCACCACCAAAATCAGTCCTTAGATTATCCTCTAGCTTTCTTTCAATTTGGCATTAACCTCCCTAGGCTACCGCTTTCAGCCACAATCACTTTTATAATCAGCAGTGTTGATTATACTCACTATAAGGTGTTACAGTCAACTCTAACCATTTCCCCACATTTAAAATTACCCTTATTAAACATTCTACATACATTCAGCATCAGCTCCCCCTTCTCAACTCACATTCTATCTTCTAGTAACCTATACTCTATAGTTTAACTCCATGAGTTTGCTCATTGTATTTAGTTCATATTAATGAGACAATACAATATTTCTCCTTTTGCGTCTCACTTATTTCACTCAACATAATGTCTTCAAAATCCATGCATATTGTCATATGCATCCCAAGTTCATTTCTTCTTACAGCAGAATAGTATTCCATCGTATGTATATACCACATTTTGTTTATCAGTTCATTGGTTGATGAACACTTGGGCTGTTTATTTTAGCAATTGTGAATAATGCCGCCTGAGAACATCGGTATGCAGGTGTCTGTTCTTCTTGTTTTTTAGTTCTTCTGAATATATTCCTAGTAATGTAATTGCTGGATCACATGGCAGTTCTATATTTAGCTTCCTGAGGAACTGTCAAATTCTCTTTACAAAGACTGCACCATTTTTCATTCTCATCAACAGTGAAAGAGCTTTCCTGTTTCTCACAGTCTTTCCAACACTTGTAGTTTTCTGAGTTTTTAAAAAATAATGGCCATTCTATAAGGCATGAAATGATATCTCATTATAGTTTTGATATGCATTTCACTAATAACTAGTGATATGGAGCATCATCTCCTGTGCTTTTTGGCTATTTGTATTTCTTCTTTGGAAAAATTTCTGTTCAAACCTCTGGGCCATTTTTTAATTACCTTTTCATCATTGAGCTGTATGACCTCTTTATATAACATGGAGATCAAACCTCTATCAGATATGTGGTTTCCAAAAATTTTCTACCAATGAGTAGGCTGCCATTTCACCTTCTTAACAAAGTTATTTGAAGCACAAAAGTGTTTAATTTTGAAGAGGTCCCATTTATCTCTTTTTTCTTTTGTTGCTTGTGCTTTGGCTGTAAGGTTTAAGAAACCACCACCTACCACAAGATCTTGAAGATGTTTCCCTACATTTTCTTCTAGGAGTTTTATGGTTGTTGCTTTTATATTTAGGTCCTTGAACCCTGTTGAGTTAAATTTCATATAAGGTGTGAGATAGGGTCCTCTTTCTTTTAGCTTGGATATCCAGTTCTTCCAGCACCATTTATTGAATAGCCTGTTCTGACCCTGCTGGGTAGATTTGATAGCTTTGTCAGAAATTGTTTGACCATACATGTGAAGGTCTATTTCTGAACTCTCTGTTCAGTTCTATTGGTCGATATGTCTATCGTTATGCTAGTGCCATGCTGTTTTTACCACTGTAGTAAAATAATATGCTCTAAAGTCAGGAAGTGGGAGTCCTTCAGCTTTGTTCCCCTGATAATTGGCTTTTCCTGTTGGAATTTTTATTGGGATTCCATTGAATCTGTAAATCAATTTAGGTGGAATTGACATCTTAATGATATTCTTCCAGTCTACGCATGTGGACTGTCCTTCCGTTTACTTAGGTTTTCTTTGGTTTCTTTTAGTAATGTGATTATAGTTTTCTGAATATAGGTCCTTTATGTCCTTGGTTAAGTTTGTTCCTAAATATTTTATTCTTTAGTCACTATTGTAAATGGAATTTTTTTTTCTGAATTTCTCCGTAGATTGCTCATTAGTAGTGTATAGGAAAGATGTTGGTTTTTGCATATTAATCTTGTATCCCGCTACTTTGCTGAACTCCTCTATTCAAGTAACTTTGTTGTGGATTTTTCAGGATTTTCTAAATAGAAGATCATATCATAAGTGAATAGCGACAGTTTTACTTCTTCCTTTCCTTTTTGGGTGTCTTTTATTTCTGCTTCCTTTTTTTTATTTTAAGATTTATTTATTTATTAACTTTTATCCATTTTTACACCACCCCCTGCCATTTTTGCTGTTTTTGTGAACATTCACTGGGCAATTCTCTGTGTCTGTTTCCTGCCCTCTCTTCTCATCCTTCTCCTCCCATCTCTACCGGGATTTGATCCTGGGAACCTCCAATGTGGGAGAGAGGCACCCTACCACCTGCACCACCTTAGTTCTATTATTATTTTTTTTTAATCAGTGCATCTCATCTTGGCTCTCCCTGTGTCATTCTCCTCTTATGTCATCATCTTGTTGTATGGTTCGGCGGGGTCTAATGGCACACCTGCTCGCGGGACCTGGCGGCACACCCACGCATGGGTGTGGCATTTGAGCCACATCTACCCCTCTATTTCTGCTTCTTGCCTGATTGCTTTAGCTAGAACTTCTAGCATAATATTGAATAACAGTGGTGACAGTGAGCATCCTTGTCTTGTGCCCAATCTCAACAAGAAATCTTTCAGTCTTTCATAGATGAGTACAATGTTAGCTGCGGGTTTTGCATATATGCACTTTACCAGGTTAAGAAGGTGTCCTTCTATTCCTATTTTTCAGAGTGGTTTTTTTGTTTTTGTTTTTGTTTTTTTTATAAACTTTTATTCTCTCAAATTCTTTTTTTTTATTTTACATATCCCCCACCCCCACCTTTCTGCTTGCTCTTGCTGTGTGTCCATTCTTCTGTGTTCTTCTATGTCTGTTTCTTGTCTCCCCCCGTCTTTGCGGCGACACGCCAAGTCGGCCCTCGGCGCAAGTGGCTTGCCCCACTCGTGGGTGGCTCCATTCCGTTTTACGGGCGGCTCCGCTCCGTGTTTTGCAGGCAGCAGAGCTCCGTGTCTTGCAGGCTGCTCGGCTCCGTGATTTGTGGGTGGCAGCTCCATGTTTCACGGGTGACTTGCCATGCCCGTGGCGGCTCCGCCCTGCCCGTGGCGGCTTTTTGCCTTGCCCACGGTGGCTTTGCCCCGCCCACGGCGGCTTGCCTTTCTCAAGGCCGTCTGCCCGCTCGGAGAGGTCCCCAGGAACCGAACCCGGGGCCTCCCATGTGGTGTACCAGCGCCCTTATCCATTGGGCTATATAGCTGGCCCCGGTTTTTGTTTTTTTTTTTTAATTAAGAAAAGGTGCTTTATTTTGTCCAATGCCTGCCTGTGTCAATCAAGATGATCATGTGATTTTTCTTAAATTTATTAGTGTGGTTTATTACACTAACTGATTTTCTTATGTTGAGCTACCCTTCATGCCTGGGATAAAACCCACTTGACTGTGGTATATAGTTCTTTAAATGTGTTTTTGGATTTAGTTTGCAAGTATTTTGCCAAGGTTTTTTGCATCTTTATTCATTCAAGAAATTAGTCTGTAATATTTTTTTCTCATAGTATCTTTATCTGATTTTTGTATTAGCATGATGTTGTCTTCATATAATGATTTTGGGAGCATTCCCTCCTGTTCAATTATTTGGAATGATTAAGATTAGTATTAGATCTTCTTTGAATGATTGGTAGAGTTCATTTGTGAAGCCATCTGGTCCTGAGGCTTTTCATTTTGGGGATGTTTTTGATGTCTGTTCATTACTTGCTATTGGGTTGTTATGGAATCTATTTCTTCTAGAATCAGTGTAGGTTGTTCATATGTTTCTAGGGATTTGTCCATTTTGTCTGAGTTGTCTAGTTTGTTGTAGTACAGTTGTTCGTAGCATCCTCTTATAATCTCTTATTTCTGCAGACCCATTGGTAATATCCCCCCTCTCATTTCTGATTTTTATCTATTTATTTACATCTTCTCTCTGTTTTTCTTTGTTAGTCTAGCTAAGATATTGTCAATTTTTTTGATCTCTAAGAACCAGCTTTTGGTTCTGTTGATTCTCTCCATTGTTTTTCTCTCCTCAATTTCATTCATTTCTGCTGTAATATTTGTTTGGTTTTTTTTCTTTCTGCTTGCTTTGGGATTAGTTTGCTGTTCTTTTTTAGTTCCTCCAGTTGTGCAGTTAGATCTTCAAGTTTAGCTCTTTCTTCTTTTTCAATATAAGCATTGAGGGCTATAAATTTAACTCTCAGCACTACCTTCACTTTATCCCATAGATTTTGATATATTATGTTCTCATTTTCATTTGTCTTGAGATATTTACTGATTTCTCTTGCAGTTTCTTCTTTGGCCCACTGATTGTTTAATAGTTGTTGTTCAGTCTCCATATGCTTGTGAATTTTCTCTTTTTCCACCTATTATTGATTTCCAGCCTCATTCCATTATGAATCAGAGAGGGTGCTTTAAGTCCATTCTTTTTACATCTGTTGAGACCTGTCTTGTGACCCAGCATATGGTACATCCTGGAGAAAGATCCATGAGCACTTGAGCAAAATGTATATCCTGCTGTTTTGGGGTGCAGTGTTCTGTAAATGTTTGTTAGGTCTTGTTCTTTTATCATATTATTCAAGCTGTTTCTTTAATTATTCTCTGCCCAGAGGTTCTATCCAATGCTGAGAGTGGTATATTGAAATCTCCAACAGTTATTATAGAGATGTCTGTTACTTCCTTCACTTTTGCCAGTGTGTGTCATGTATTTTGGGACACCCAAATTAGGTGTATAAATATTTATGATTTTTATTTTTTCTTGGTAAATTACCCCTTTTATTCATATATAATGACCCTCTTCATCCCTTATAACAATTTTGTATTTAAGGTCAATTTTGTCCAATATTCGTTTCGCTACTCCAAATCTTTTTTGGTTACTATTGGAATACCTTTTTTCAAACTTTCACTTTCAGCCTGATTGTGTCCTTGTGTCTAAGGTGAGTCTCTTATAGGCAGCATATGGATGCGCATATTTTTTTATCTGTTCTGCCAGTCTGTGTCTTTTGATTGGGGAGTTCATTCCATTAATGTTCAGTGTTGTTACTGTAATGACATTACTTACATCATTTTATCCTTTGGCTTTCTGTTGTTATATCTTACTATTGTCTTTCTTTTTATCCATTTAGTTACCCTTACTAATATTCTTCATTTCTACCCTCTTCTCCCTCCAGGTTTCTCACCCTTGTCTTTTCCTTTCAGACTGCAAAACTCCCTTTAGTATCTCTTGTAAATCTGGTCTTTTGGTAACAGACTCTCTCACTTTTTATTTGTCTGTGAAGGCTTTAAACTCACCCACATTTTTGAAGGACAGTTTTTCTGGATAAAGAATTCTCGGCTAAGGGCCGGCTGTAGCTCAGTTGGTGGGGCACCGGTTTACCACATGGGAGGCCCCGGGTTCGGTTCCCAGGGCCTCCTTGAGCGGGCAGACTGCCTTGAGAAGGCAAGCTGCCATGGCAGGGCAGGCTGCCACGGGCAGGGCAAGCCCCTGCGGGCAGGACAAGCCGCCCGCGAGCAGGCAAGGCTGCCATGCGGGTGAGCTGACTCGGCGGGTCTCCGCAACGGTGGGGAGACAAGCAGACACAGTAGAACGCAAGAATGAACACAGCAAGAACAAACAGAAAGGGGGGGCGGGCTATATAATTTTTTTAAAAAAAGAATTCTTGGCTGGCAATTTTTCTCTTTCAGAAGCTTAAATATATCATACCACTCCCTTCTCACCCCCATGGTTTCTCTTTTTTTCCTTTCTCTCTTTTTTTAATTAAAAAAAATATTTTTTTTCAATTTTCCCCCCATGGTTTCTGATGAGATATAGGCACTTAGTCTTATTGAGCTTCCTTTTTTTATGATTAATTTCTTTTTTCTTGCTACTTTCAGAATTCTCTCTTTATCTCTGGTATTTGACATTCTGAATAATAGGTATCTTGGAGTAGGACTCTTCAGATTTATTCTTTTTGGGGTGCTTTGTCTTTCTTGAATATTGGTATTTTTGTCTTTCATTAGAGTTGGAAAGTTTTCCATTTTTATTTCTTTCAAATGTTTTTTTTACCCCTTTTGCATTCTCTCCTCCTTCTGGGACACCTATAACCTGTTATGTTTGTGCATTTCATGTTGTCATTCAATTCCCTGAGACCCTGTTCAATTTTTTTCCATTCTTTTCTCTTTCTGTTCTCCTGTCTTTTCAAGTTCAGATGCTCTGTCCTCCAACTCACTTATTCTGTTCCCAGCCAATTCAAATCTGCTATTATATGCCTCTAATAGATATAGATATAGCTATAGCTATAGATATAGATATAGATACAGTTTTGTTTTTGTTTGTTTGTTTGTTTTTGTTTTTTTTTAAGGTACGGAGGCTGGAAATTGAATCCGTTACCTCATATGTGGGAAACCAGCACTCAACCACTAAGCCAGATTGGCTACCCTAGTTGGGTTTTTTTTGCTTGTTCTTTTTTGTTTGTTTGTTCTTAGGAAGCACCTGGATCTGAACCTGGGACCTCCCGTGTGCGAAGCAGGCACATTGAGTGAACCACATCTACTCACCCTAATATATTTTTAATCTCATGTAGTCTGTCTTTCATTCTCATAAGCTCTGTTAATTTTGTTTGCAGGCTTTCAAATTGTTCTTCATGCTCACCCAGTATCTTCTTAATATCCTTTATCTCTTTTAGGAGATTTTTGTGAATATCATTGGTGAGTTATCTTAAATCCTATGAACTTATTGGTAAATGGGGGAAAAGAACAGAGCTTGCTGAGAAATGGAAGAGAAGGCTGGAAATACACACCGACAATTGGTGAGGGCTCCTCTAGGCAGAGAGAGAGCCAAGATTTTTTATTTGATCCTTTGGCTGGGCTGTATCTTCCTGTTTCTTAGTATGGCTTATAATTTTTTGCTGATATATAGGCATCTGATTATGTTGGCAAATTTACTCTGAGGGTCAATTTCTCTCTCTTGCCTAGTGGTTTTGTTTCACAGCTCTTCTTTGATTTTTGGTTCAACTTATTCTAAATCTTGAACATTACCCAGCTTATTTTACCAAAACAGGCCCAGAGATGACTAATGGGGCACAGACCAGATCAAGGTGGCCTGACCATGAGAGACTCCAAAAAGCATTTTTACTTCTTGCAATTTCCTATCCTAACAGCAGATAATGCTGTTCAGCGAATCTTTACACAGAGGTGTCCCTTTCAACCTCTACTTGCTGGTTATTATGGTCTGGCCAGAGAAAAGATTCAAAATGGGATTTGCTAGCTAGATTCACTGAAGAGAAACCACTCTTGGCCCTCTGTCGCACCCTCCCTACTCCCAGGGAGGAAGATGTCCATTCCCTTCTCAGTTGGCCTCAATGAGCCACAGGTTTTATCCAGACCATTCTTCTTGGCGGGGGGTTGCCATTTCTAGCCTCAGGGGCTAGTAACTCACAGTTTTCGTTTTAGCCTCTTTGTCTCTCTGTCCCTCTTCTTCCTGGACAGTGCTTTCCTGGTCAGCAGACCCCCAGAGCAGCTCACCTAGGCAGTTTTTTTTTTTCCCCAGGCAGCTTTTTGCTCTTCCTCCATTGTTTTTTATAAGAGAGTTGACCCCTGCTGCCCTACTCTGACACCATCTTCCTGGAAGACCTCTGGTTTGTAATCTTGTGTTGTACACTGTACATTTAAATATTTTAAAATATTAAATCTGGGATTTAGACCATGAGCTGTCTGTTCTTTAAGTTTGTATCCAGCTAGTGATACTACAGGATTTCCTTGCCAGCCACTAATTAAAACAGTGTAAAAAGCACCTTCCCCTGTCTTTGCAATTTGGCTCTATTTTAGCTTGTGGTCTCTCCTTCAGATATTAGCCATCCTGTCAAGAAAATCAGCAAAATGTGAATGTGAAGTGCAGGATCCTCTCTGCAAGTTTCCTTCTGTCTTATATGATCCTGCATGGAGCCTGCTTCTTGTCCTCGGCTTGTGCTTGCTAGTGGCCTTAGGGATTCCCCGCATTATAGGAATTCTAATGCTCCCTCTACTTCTAAGAGTACTCCTAGACTTTCACCCCCTTCTTTTTTTTTTTTTTTTAATTTTATAACATAATGCTGGTAATCCTTTGCCCCAGGCGCTCTCTCTCTCTTT
>PVKH010007401.1:0-20251 GCA_004027955.1 Chaetophractus vellerosus | reverse complement strand
TTTGACAGTTTTATCTAATTATGAATTCCAAAAATATAAATTGAATCATGTTTGTAAACAGATCTGTTAATCTGGGCATGACTGGGTTATGATTAGGGCGTTAACTGGGCCACATTAGTAGGGCATTGAGCCCCGCCTCTCGGTGGGTGTGGTCTCAAGTATAAAAGGCAAGGCAGAAGATTTGAGAAGCAGATTTTTGAGATGCAGTTCTGATGTTGGAGAGGAGTGCCCCAGGAGAAGACAAGTGAGCCGTTTGCCTGATAGTCTACAGCTGGCCTTGTGGAGAGACGCAAAGCGTAGAGAGCCTCATGGTCTATAGCTGAACTTGTGGAGGAAACAGAAACTAAGCCGGGAGAGAAACACAGCCCCGGGAACAGAGGAACCCAGAAGCCTGAACCCTAGCAAACGTCAGCAGCTGTCTTGCTCCAACACACGGACTTTGGTGAGGGAAGAAACTTATGCTTTGTGGCCTGGTAACTGTAAGCTTCTACCCTAAATAAATACCTTTTATAAAAACCAACCAACTATTGGTATATTGCAAAGCACCCCTTTGGCTGACTAATACACTACTAGTAATAGTTAATTGTTAGTCTTAGTGGCTCACTTCAATATTTCATCTTTCCTTTTCTATTTCACAACCATCATGTTAACTGCTCCAAGATTTTAACCATAATTCTCAAATGGATTCTATTTTATATTACATTTATTTCAGGGTTGATTTTCAATCACTATAGATCCTTGAGGGCATAGACCATGTCTTTGCTTTGATGTTCTATTCAGCATCTAGCCCAGTGTCTTACATTATCTGCTGCTCAACAGACATATATTGAAAACAATAAGCCTGATCATGATTCAAGAGTAGGGCAGAAAGTCACAAGAAAACACTAGAAAGTAATGAAAGGCCTAGATTCCCACTAAGCCAATTTTTACAGTTTAATATAGAGAACCATTCAACTCAGAAACAAATATGGCCAATTCCACTTATGCAAAAGATACTGCCCAAAATTTTTGAAAATTGTGAATATAATAAAACAAATTCATGTTTCCTTACATAATAAATAAAAGCTCATCTTATAGTACTGTTCTCTTTACTGGGCTCTGAAGGTTTACTAAGGAGGACAGAAAAAGTTAAAGATCAAATCACTGAGGCTAAGGATTGAGTTGCATGCATCAGAAGTCATGATCTGTCTTTTAAGTGCTGTGAGATAAAGCTGAAGATTAGAAAAATCAAATTAGGTAGAAAAACTGCAGAATTATTTATACCTCTAAAGGTGTGAAAAACAAAACAAGTCCTAAAACTAGGAGTTTAAAAAATGGTAACATGGACTATGTGATACTAGATAGTGAAGGAATCACAGGGCAGTATAAAAAGCAATCTACAAGGTTCAATAGCATTACAAAGTTCTTTGGACTCCAGGCCAAGGAAGTAACCCTGGAAATGTGAAAGAAAGGAGATACTATTTGAAATTAGTAGAAAGGGGTACTATAATAAAATTGATAGCTGAAAGATTAGAACCACCTAATGATTTAAGAATTTCAAGAAAAAGATTTTTTTTTACTTAAGTAATATAGGAATCGAAGGGAAACGCTATATATATGCAATGTGGCACTTTACATTTAAAGGCAGACAAGGTATATAATTTAATTTACTGTCTTATACTCGGGCTTTCATAAAGAAGAAGAAAAGCAATTCTCCTAATACAAAAGAAGCTGTATTATGTTATGATAAATTCCAGTCCGAAAGACTAAATATTTTCATTCCTACATTATATGAAAAACGTATGAAAAAAATTATCTTCAATAATTGGTTATCAATACAGAAGTTAAAATTATCAATACAGAAGTCCTCTCCAGAATAAAGATTATACATATAAAAGTTATTATTTTAAAATGTGATATTACCATACTGACTGAATGTACAAATGCAAAGCACAGGCTCAACAACTAAAAAATAAGTTGTATAAAAGCAGACTTTTGAAATAAACATTGGCAATGTATGGTATAAACAGTAGAAATTTTGAGGGAAAGAATTACTTAATGCAATCAAAATAAAAGGGGTTCTCCTTGCCAAAGTCTCTAATGAGAAAAGCCCTATATGCATTTGTGAGGCTTCTAAATAAAGAGGAAGAGAGGAAGAAAGAATAGTAAGAAGTCACTGCGTTAACAGAGGCTCACATATCATCTTTATTCTTTAAGATTCTCCACTTCACCCCATGTTACTTCCTTTCAATTTTTTCCTAACTGAAAAAAATAAAAAGAATAAAAGAAGGGGAAAAATTGTGATTCATTCATAATTATATGGCATACACTGTGAGGGCTCAGCTGGCTGAGGAAGTGCTTGTTAACCCTTTTTCTAAGGGCCTGTAAAAGGCCCGGGCTCACCTTCTTTGACCTACACTGAGGTTATTTTCCCAGTACTGTTCTCTTCAAGTTACTGTCTCTATATTTATGCTGCCAGTAATTAATTTAACCACTCAATCATGAACCTACCATGTGCCTTGCACAGTGCTCACAGTGGGGGAAATAAGAATGAAAAAGAAAACAGCACTGTCCTCAAGGAGAAAAGAGAAGGGACATGGGGAAATATTACTTTCTCAGGCACTTACAATGTGCCAAGCAAGCCCTACATTAGGCACTTTAAAAACTACAGCTGGTTAGTATGCTAGATTGTCTGTGGTCAGTTTGGCTCACACTACCACCTTTCTGGTCTAAGACCGGAAAACACATTTCCCATAGTTCCCTTCCCTGTACAGTTCCATGTTAATAACCTGAGATTTGAAAGATATAAGTAAATACATGAAGGCCATTTTTCTCAGGAGGTTAAGGGAGTCAGATGCTTGGTTTCTTCAGATACTGCAGCTTTGCAAACCTTTCCATTAGCTCCCACTTCACGGTCATGTCAGGTTTTGCAGACTTCCCTATGAACTTCCTTTTTCTAACCACTCACCAGTGCTCTTCAGTCTGAGATATTCACCATCAAGTTCTCTGAGCTAACATCAGCTCCCACTACCAGCTAGGTGCTTCAGGGTAAGAAATTCACTGTCAATTTCTCTGGTGTTTAACAGAGCTCCTCTGAGTTAATAGTGGCAGCCTTCCTGACATCCACACCCCCAGCTATGCCAACAGTGGTAATTTTCCAGAGTGGCTTCTATTTTCCTGACCAATCCTTTAGTGACATAGTATCTAAGCTGCTGTAAGCAGGGGAGCCTGTGATTCTGATCCAAGGAGAGGTGTATGGAATAATTACTAGCAATCTTACCTAGAAAGGCAGTATAATAAAGTAGTTAAAAGTATGGATTCTGGAGCTAGTTAAATTTGAATCCTATCTGTACTACCTTCAAGTTCTATGCCCTTGGGCAAGTTATTTGATGTCTTTGCCTCAGTCTTTCATCTTTAAAACGTTGACTGCTGAAGTAATAGTAATTACTACACAGGGTAGTTATGACAAATATATAAAGCATATAGTAAATACTTTCTAAAACTAGATCATTCCCATTACTTAATACTAGAATATTTCTGTTTCTTGAACTATCCCCATACTACAAAGGACACACTTTCCTTTTATTTATACTGTAGAATTTATCATAAAAAATATTCACATGTTACTTTTATAGTTAATATTTATGTAAAGATAATCAATGCTTTTGAATTATACACTTAAAATGGCTTAAATGGCAAATTTCATATGATATATATTTTACCACCATAAAATGAAAAAAGGAAGGAAGGAAGGAGGAAGAGAGGGAGGGAAAACCTACAAAACGACATGGTGGAACCTTAAATGCATATTGCTAAATGAAAGAAGTCAGTCTGGAAAAGCTAGATATAATATGATTCCAACAACTACATGATATTCTATAAAAGCTAAATTATACAGACAGTAAAAAGATTAATGGTTGGCAGGGGGTTTAGCAGTTAGGGAGAAGGAATGAATAGGTATAGCAAAGGGCATCTTCAGGGCATAGAATTATTCTGTTCAATACTACAATGGCGGACACATGACATTATGCATTTTTCAAAAATCATTCAGTACTATATGGTACAGAGTGATTCCTAATATAAACTATGGACTTTAAGTAATGTAATAATGTAACAATATTGGTTCATCAATTATAACAAATATACTAATGCAAGACATTAATAACAGGAGAAACTATGAGAGAGGAGGAAAAGGGGGTAATTGGGAACTCTGCACTTTCTGCACAATTTTTCTGTAAAACTAAAACTGCTTGAAAAAAGAAAGTCTATTTTTTAAAAAGCGCATTAACTAGACAAAGAAGAGAAATTAAAAGGAGAACCAACTGCATCTCTCTTCCCAGACTTACCAGGAGTTCCAGTACAAACAAGAATTGCCCTGAAGGTAAAAGGGCATTCTCTTGATATGTAAACAGTTTAGCCCAAACAATCAGCTTGCTTGTTTACTACTTTTTAGACAAGGTCTATTCATTTTAAAAAAATAGTCATTAGTAGAAATTTGAGAAGGTGTGTTTCCAGGTACTCTTTGAGACTGACTGACTGACTTACAGATCCTTTATATGCCCCAAGGTTCAGTTGGATACCAGTTTCCCCAATCTGGTCCTTGTTCACTGGGCACAGGAGAGGTAACCTATGAATTAGATGGCAGAAGAGAAAGACCACCAAATCTTTCTGTTCTCTCCCTGACTCACGGCGTGAAGCTGACCATAGTTAGCAGGTTATCTACCTAGGCCTTCCAGCTCTTCTACACACATATAAGAAACAGATATGAAAGAATAAAAGCTCTTCCATTTCCTTGTGGAGGGCATGAAGAGAGATTAGCATATTCTCCACATGTCTAAGTTAGGCCAGAGAAGTGGACCCTACCACAGCCAGACTGCTGAAAGAATGACTATGAAAACATGTAATTAACAATACTGACATGCACCACAGCATTCCAGGGGTCTTAACCGTTCTAACAAAGGTTTTGAAATCTCACATCAAGATTGTCTATATGGGTGCTTCTTAGAATTAGGGCGAATTATTCATTAATTTAATAAATAATCACTGTGAAGCTATTCTATGCCATGCACTGTACTGGAGATACACTAATGAGCAATTTGTTATAGCCCTTGTCTTAAAATTTACAGTCTAAAAGGGGTATGGGTGACATTGGAAATAGAAGTGTTAAGGTTTGCTTGTTGAAGGAGGCAAGGCAGCACAGCAGTTAAGATCTTGGAGTCTGACTACCTGGCTTCGGATCACAGCTCTACCACTTAACAGTTATGACTTCTTGATTAACTCAAACTCTTGCCTTAATTTCTTCCAACTGTAAAATGAGAATGATAATAATAGAACCAATTTTCTTAAGGATGTAAGGATAAAATGAAGTCACTTCCTGACACCTCATGGATGCTCAATAAATTACAGATGTTGTTATCATTAATTTGAGAAGTGACAGACTTGTGTCAGATTCATGATTTCCCCAGACCAGGATTCTATCTCCAGAAATGCATGGCTTTTCTCTGTAATATTTACTTAAAATGGTTAGTGAGGATACCATATTATCCAGTTTCACTCAATAGCTTAACATGAACATATCACCTGGGATATACATCTCCCTGGAATGAGTTAAAAAGAGTCCTTCTTGAGAACAGGATCTATTAAAATATCTTCCATTTCTAGGACTCTAGGACTCCTCATCTAGAACTTGACTATAGTGGGTGTCTACTTATCTTCTTACTTCTTGGACAAAGAATGGATTTCTATTCAGTTATCCAGCAAATGTAAAACTCTCTATTAAGTGTTTTGAATCATTCAACTGAATGCCCCGAATGTGCCCTTCTTAAGGGAATCCGGTCAGTCACAAAGGGTTAGAAAATTCCTGTTGTGGAGATTTAAACTTATGCTTTTGAAAACCAGATTCTAATGTTGCTAAGGAATCAGCGAACACACTAAATCTGCAAATAACTGGGAATATAAATTTGCCCTCTTCCCCCCCCCCGACCTAGAACATATTGAAAATGCCATGCCTTGATACAGTTGTCAGCTCAGAATTTCTTCTATGTTTAATGGCTCTTAAAGTATGATTTTTCCACAAGTAACATGAGGAAGACATTGCCAAGGCATTCTGAGTAATGATAATTCTTAATCATAAGCATGATATTTCTATGAAGAAGTGACAGGATGAGAGTAAGAAGAGCCCCTTTCTTCAGTAGACAATGCTTTGGCAAGAATGGATTTACTGGTTCTAACTCAAAGTAAAGAAGGTAGTCATTTTTTTTGTTTGTTTGCTAACTTGTTTTCTCCATCATTGAAACTTAGTTTTTACCCCTCTCTCAAGGATAATAAGTTTTAGGAAATGAAGAGTCAAATTCAGTTGCGTTTTTTGGTTTTGTTTTGCCTTTAACAGTACTCTTGCTTTCTCACCCACATAAAGCCCAATATCTTGAATTCCTTGTTTGTATAACAGGGTTCCTCACAGGCAGTTCTGACAGATTTGAACAGAAAGTTAATTACATTCATGTTTTTCCCCAGAAAATTTACTTAAGGCAAAGTCTGCTGCAACTGCTAAAAACTTATCAGGAATCTGCTGAATCTTTAGTATAATATCTCAGAGTTAATGAGTCACAGTAACCAAATGTAAAGAAGTAGATTAACTGAATATAATATGTACTGTACTGTGTCTTTGGAATAACGATTATCATACTAAGTGTAAACTACTTAGTTCTAAAGGTCTCTGTAGTCTAAAGTGTGTTTAAAAAAAATAAGTAAAACATTCTCTGGGTAAGCAGCTGAGAAAAAAAATTAATTTAAAAAATAATCAAAATTCTTTATCTTGGGGAGCGGATATGGCTCAAGCGGTTGAGCTCCTGCTTCCCACATGGGAGGTCCTGGGTTCAGTTCCAGTGCCCCCTAGTAAAAACAAACAAACAAACAACAAGGAAAACAAACAAAAAAAACAACTCAGGGAAGCTGATGTGGCTCAAGCACCAGCTTCCCACATACAAGGTCCCTAGCTCAATCCCCAGTCCCCAGTACCTAAAATTAAAAAAATTTAAAAAATTCTATATCTCATTGAAACCACTGCCTCAAAATTTCTCTAATGGTTCATATTTCTCTAAATCCTTATTAAGCAAACCAGAGTAGAATGAAATGAAAAATGGCTTTTTTGAGTATCCAATTAATAAAAATATAGTATGGCTTGCCAAAGTTTTCTATTCCTTGTTGAACTCTCTAGTCATGATAAATAGAAGCTGCCCATCAGCAGGAAAAAAATGGACACCATTCTTCTAATAGCAACCTTGTTTGGCACAAAGCAGGCATGGTGCACAAAGACTAAGTCTATGGATCCATTTCTCAACACTGATCACACCAAGTAAACTGATCAAAAATATATTAGTTGTTTAATCCAAAAAATCTGAGGCAATAAGCTAAATGTTTTATGTAGATTTGGAGTGACTAGGTAGGAAAAGGAAAAAAATGGGAAGGAAAACCATTATGTCCTTCTCCATCTTCACTCTCAATACAAAAGTATTTACTCATTTTTCCCAGAGTAGGTTTCATAGTATTCAGTTTGGAGGAAAAGAGCAAACTACCATAGAAGAAATGTAAAACATATATTGGTGGCTCACATATATACATGCTGTCAGTGTACTTAGACTGATTTGCTGCTTCTAATTTTTTTTCTTTTTGTTTAATATCAACTTCCTCAAGGTAGAATAATCTTAAAACATTTTATTAATTTCTACATCACTACTGCATTGTGAATGACAGGAGTGATATCAATGCTTTTGTACAAGCCTGAAAAGGAAAACTACTCACATTCAATTGAAGGCACAAGGAAAAGGAGCACTGAATCTAATATTTCAGGTGAATGGACGCAGTTTTGCAAATTAATAGGTGGATTTATTCCTGGCTTGCCATAAATAACACTATGCTGAGGAAAGAAACATAACACTCTGATATCAGATTAGAACACCCTATTCCCAATTACACTCCCTGATAAATAAAAGCTTTAAAACAATTCTAATCATATCCAAACTAAATATCCATCCATGGAACTTAGAAAAGACACAAGTTATTAATTCCATCTCTCTGGGTTTGATTCCTACTGTGCCACTTACTATCTGTAAGATCACAGGACAGTGAACCTTTCTGTGTCAGTGCTTCATTTTCATTAAAATAGGAGTATTAATAGCTAAGTACTAACCCACAGAATTCTGATTTTTAAAAAGAGGAGGAGGATAGGGGACTTAGTACAGTGCCTGACATACAATGAGCTCTCAATAAATCTTCAGTCCTATTATTATTAAAACATCTTATATAAAACTAGTACTAAAGTACTAGGAAAAATTACAAAAAAGATAAAGTAGATGGACTTATTAGCAGTATGAAAAAACAAAAGTTAATAGCAGCAACATACCAGGACTTCTTCAAATATTCCAATGTGTAAATCAATTCCCTCCCCCTTTCACTCTCTTACACTCACCATGATGTTATTTTTAAACATAAAAATTAAAGGTAGGGCTGGCGATAGCCCAGTGGATAGGGTGCCGGTACACCACATGGGAGGCTCGGGGTTCGGTTCCCGGGGACCTCTCCTAGCGGGCAGACCGCCTTGAGAAGGGCAAGCCGCCCATGGGCGGGCCAGAGCCGCCGTGGGCAGGGCAAAAAGCTGCCACGGACAGGGCAAAAGCCTCCACAGGCAGGACAGGTCGCCCACGAATGGAGCGCAGCCAGCCACCTGCGAACTGAAGCAGAGCCGGTCGTGAATGGAAGCAGAAGCCGCCCACAAGCGGGGAAAGCCGCGCCTGCGCGGTGACCGGTCTCGGCACGTCGCCGCAGCGGGGGGGAGGGGAGATATGTAATAAAATAAATAAATCTTTAAAAAAAAAAATTAAAGGTATCAGAAGTGAGAAAGTAATAGCAGGGAGTTTAGAATCCTCTCTTGGTATTTCATGCACTAATACCTATAAGACATATAAAACTTTTAAGCAAGAAAACTAGAGACAAAGAGTAAGATAAAAGGAACTGGATTAAATTAGAAAATTTTAAAGCTTCCTTATAATTCTAGGCTGGAAACACAGGTGGGAAAATGAGGAAAAACAGAAAGCATCATTAGGTTATTCAATGCTCATCTTTTATCTTAATACCAAACTATGGAAACGTAAATGTCACTATAACATAATTTCCCAGCATAACTCCAAAGTTAAAAAAGATAACACTGGTCATAAGGATTTCTTTAAATAATAAGGAAATGAGAAAAATATTTCAGAAAGGGATATTCTTTGTAAAAATAGACATATGAAGCAATAACACTTTCCCCCTAAAATCTTAAGAATATCCACAGGTACTGGCATCAAACAGTCACAGAAAATATTTTGGAAATCGAAGCTAGCAGGCTTACTCAAAGTTGGAAAATTCTCTCTCCTTCATTTATAAACAAAGTATAGTTGTGAACTCTAAAAGAATGCTTTAAACTAGTAGTGATGGCAAATTATTTTAGGTTGATCTATTTAGAGCAGCCAAAACAAACTCTTTCAATTATATAATAATTAATCATTCCCAGATTTGTCTCATCAATTTTATGTGGGCCCATAACACAAAACCAAATGAAATAATCTAGGTGACTTCTCATATATAAGACCTTTTAAGAGATTACAAAATAGGGGTTACTGTGGATTTTTAAAAAACTTTTGAGAAAACCATTATTTTAAAGAAAAAAATTAAGAGTCTGTAAAAATCAAATAGGTAACAAAACAAATGATGACTACTAGATGAAAACACCTTTTCCTCTCCCTCAGGGAAGATAGATTTTTTTTTTTAAATGCTTGTTGTGTGCTTCAGGGTAGTAAAGTAAAAAATGTCTCCCCTAAAAATTCATAACCTGCAAGCAGGCCTTTATGGATTTCGAGCAGAAATTCGCACTTAACATACTTAAATGCCTTCTGAGAGAAATTCGTTAAGCCCTGACCTCAAAGAATTTTCAATGAGAAAAAGACTAGCAACCTGGAAATGGATGTAGCTCAATGGTTGAGCGCCTTCCTCCCATGTATGAGGTACTTGGTTCATTCCCTGGTACCTCCTAAAAAAAAAATTTAAAAAAAAAAAAAAAAAAAAAAAAAAAAAAAAAAAAAAAAAAAAAAAAAAAAAAAAAAAAAAAAAGACTAGCAACCTGACAGTAAAAATGAAAAAAGTCAGGAATTTACATTTTCCAGAAGAGAAAACACAACTGGACAAAAAACATAAATAGATGCTCAAAGTAATTCGTACTCAGAGAAATTAAAAATAAAATGATGAGATATTATTCTACACACATATTGGAAAACATTAAAACACTGGACAAAAAAGTTTGTGAAGCAACAGAAACTTTGAACACTATCCATTGCTGGTATAAATGTAAACTGGTTTGGAAAACAATTGGTATTATCCAGCAAAATTGAAGATGCAAATATCCTATGACTCAGCAAATCCACGCCTTAGTATATAAATACCTAATTCTTTGTTACCATGTTCCAGAAGACATCTACAAGAATATTCAAAACAGAATTGTTTATAATAGAAAAGGATGGAAATAACCCAACTGTCCATCAACAGAACAAATGATAAAAAAATGATATATTCTTTCAATGAAAAACTATACATAAATGAAAATGAAAGACATATAACTACATGGATCACCATGCATTAATATCATCAGCACAATGCTAGCCAAAATGACAAGTTTAAATCCCCTAATAAAATCAAACCTACAAAAATTCAAAACTGAATGACATATTATTTATAAATACATACATTTGGGGTATAATTACCAAGAAAAAGAAGAAAAGGAGAAATATAAAATTGAGGAAAGAGGTGAACTCTGGGCAAAACAGGCAGGGAGGTAATTGCTAAGTTTCATGGGGGACTTCAGAAGCTTTTGTAAATGTTCTATTTTTCAATCTGGGTGGTGTATACATTGGGTGTTCATTATTATTATCCTTTAAATTAAACATATAGGCTACAAACTCTCAAGTATACATATGGTATATTTCACAATGTAAAAATTAATTGTTTTAAGAATAACCTATAGCAATATAAACATTTCTTTCTTTGGCTCCTGAGTATATGTTCTCCTTTTATCTTTCTCACCCTCTTAAATATTGTCTCAGAATTTTAGGATGATTGATAAAAATGGAATACATTACCGTGTTTCTTATTGGAATCTTCTTGGGTTCTGGTGGCACATCTTGTGGAACAAATTTCACAGGTTCCTTAATCTGCCTCCTTGATCGTTTGGTCCCATCTGGTAAGGTTTCCATGGACATGTCTGCTTCCATGTCACTGCTTCCTGCCTGGTCACATTCTGAGCACTGCCTATGTTAAGAGGGTAAAAAAAAGAATGTAAGTTCATACACTTATTTTTACCTTCTAGCTTTAGCTATAATTTCTATAACCACAAAATCAGGTATATATGATGAATATACAAAACATACACAGGTAGATGATGTAGTCACAGGATATCTATCGACTACACATAGAGAAATGCATATATACTCCTCTAAGAATGGCTTGCATAGATAAATATATAAAGTAATTCAATCTATCCCCATAAGAACACGTGCAATAATGCTGCATGTTTAAGGGAATCAACATAAGAGAGTCAACACTGATTAAAAAGGAAATCATGACTTTTCCTTCAGTGAGTAGTTCTCCAAAAGTCCAATTTATAATTATCTCTTTATAAAAATGGTTATAATATTTAAAACATATTAGTTTACATATGTATTTATATCAGAACCCTTAAATTCAACTCATAATTCTCAAGTATTTTTAAAGTTCTTTTATCATTTGGATTCTTTCACCATAAAAATTCACCTCTCTCACTAATACTATAAACGTAATATAAACTTAATATTTATTTTAAAAATGTGACTGATTTAAATTTTGAACTCCAATAACAGTTAAATTCAAAATGCCATTAGTTCCACTAATGCAAATACATTAATTGCTAAAATGCACATTAACATTTAAAACTTAACTTTAATATTTCAAAAGTTCCAATTATTTAAACAAGACAGGTTATCAAAAATTTTTAACATGAAAAAATTGACCAGTGAGAGAAAAACAAAGATGTAATTTATTATGTTACTTTTAAAAATTCATAACTCTATTGCTAGAGCAACCAAGCACTTGATCCCTTAGGTTCATTCATAGTCATCAAAATAAAAACATAACTAAAATGTGATACACTAAATTGCTCCTGTTTTGTCCCATATTAAAACATCAAAGACTGATACTAGTAAATACCATATAGAATTTCAAAACTAAAATGTTAAGTATATTCTGAAATAATCTAAAGGCAGTCCTAAATTGCAAAAAAAAAAAAAATCCTCACAAATATTAGATACTATATATAATAATAATAAATACAACAACCATCAAAACAGAAATGCCTACAGGAAGCTATTAAATTATACTACAGAAAAGGACCAGCTGCATTCCTTTACATTAAAATATATAATCTTGATACTAGATTGATCATTCTATCAATTGAAGTATCTAAGTTCTCAAACAGTTTCAATTCATTTTTAAAATATATGTATTCCTGGAGTATAGAAACAACTATCTTTTTAAGATGAATTGTTGAGGTTTTGTTATTGTTGTTTTAGGAATTATTTTCCCCTGTTTCTCTTTTTGCAGTAGTGCCCTTGTCAGGACATTTTCTAATTCCTTATGCTCATTCACATCCTCACCAAATACAATACATTTAGGTGACACAGAAACTTGCTCTTAAGCCACAAATAATATAATGTCATGCCCTGAACAACACAAAACATTGAACAACTCAGAAAACCAAAACTAAATATAACTGCCAGTGCAGAATTTATCCATGCCTCTTTGAAGGCAGCTTCCACATAATTCTTACAGTACAGGGTCTACAAAGATGGACACACTACTTCTTGCCACTTTTTCAACAACCTGTTAAACACTAGAGTCTTCATCTTATAAATATCCTTTAAGATATGAAAAAGTATCTCTGCTGCATTCTTGGTACACAAGATCCTAAGAAATAAAGCCATAGCCTGTCCAATTCAATAGAATCAAGTAATATTTTGGAAGGCATCCAGATTATTTTTCTTTATGTTCAAACACATCCCTGACTCCTTATAATACCCCCTAAACTACTATAATCCATGAATTTAGCTAAATTCACCTTACTTCTACTTAATACACTCTTACTAGGAAAGAAAGTCCTATAATTTATAATAGCTATACAAACATAGTACAAATAAACTTAAATAATCAAAACATTCAATTATTTAAAATGGATTTTAAGGTATAAATAATAAACATTTATGTCAGGAATTTATCCAAAAGAACAATCTTCATGCTGGAATACCAAGAGGTTTTTGCTATACATTCTTAATCTCCAGCACCATACAACTACAATTTATGTTCAGAATGAACAAGTCAGGATTTGTACAAGTCAAGATTGTAAGAATCTTAATTGCTAAAGAAAAAATAAATTCCATGTGTAGTAGCTCTATGAAATGGAAGTATACTAATTTAATTAAGAGAATTTTATTTGCATAAGTCAAAGAACAAAAAGATTTTATGAATCATTAAATGTAATAAATCCAGTAATACTCCATTTCCCAAATACTACAAATATTTCATGACTTACTTTCTACCCTTCCACAAATTAGCTCTTTCAATCCTCAAGAAGAACTCAGGGTCTCAACTGCAGTTTTTTCTTATCTGTAAGAATTTCCCATGTTTCCCCTTCTTTTTAGAAGAAAATCTTTATGGGTGCCTACTTAAAACTTCAAGACCTGGCTCAAATATCAGCTCCACAATGAAGTCATACCCCAGTCCCTCCTGCCTGTGTATTGTGAATCTCTTGGAAGAGAACCCAACTTCTAAATTTTGTTTATTGTAGTTATTAAACCTGAATCATCCGCCGCTTGGCCCGGCCCGTCGTCTTCTTCCAGCGTTTTGTCAATGTCAATGTTGTGCCCACCTTTGGCAAGAAGAAGGGTCCTAATGCCAACTCTTAATTCCTTTGTAACCCTGGCTTTCTCTAATAAAGCCACTTAGCCCAGTTAAAAGAAAAAAAAAAAAAAAAAACCTGAATCAAACTTTAAACTAATAGCAGGTACATACGTATTATTTTATATACAGTAAATGTCCCATTTCAATGCTGAAATTGCTATTAAGAGTTAATGGAGGGAGCGGATATGACTCAAGAAGTTGAGCGCCCACCTCCCACATGGGAAGTCCTGGGTTCGGTTCTGGTGCCTCCTGAAAAAAACCAAACAAGCAAAACAAACAAACAAACAAACAAAAACCAACTCAGGGAAGCCAATGTGGCTTGGAGGTTGAGCACCAGCTTCCCACATATGAGGTCCTGGGTTCAATCGCCAGCCCCCAGTACCTCAAAAAAAGGAGAGTTAATTGGAGAGGAAAAGGAGAGGAGAAAAAATTTTCAAATGAGTAAATTATCAAGAAAAACAGGAAAAAATTCCATCTGTAAATTCTTCAGAGAGTTTATGCTATGTTTTCTACTAATCTCAAAAGAATAAACAAAGGAATACCCAGATAATTTTTTAAAAGGGTTATAATAAATATTACCCAATTCTCCGTCAAAGAATATTCTTCAAATAATTAGAAAAGGCAGATAAGTTCTGAAAAGAGAGGTGATAGGAACCTATATACTCTAAAATTAAAAGAATTAACTATTTGGGCTGGTTTAACTAATAAACCAAGCCCTTACTATTTACACCCTATAAGACTTGTCCTAGAAAGAAGTTTAAGACAGTGTACAAAATTACATATATATATAAACAAGATATTATGAACTAAAAGTGAGACAAATATATTTTAAATACTGGCAGAAGGGACAAATAAAAAGAAGTCTCGATTACACCTTCACTTGCCCCTCCACTACTCTGCCGAATTCATCATCCACCTTAATATTCTTCTTCATCTGCTTTGCACATCCCTAGCTCAACCTAAGAAGTCCCTGGGTTTTCTACTCTCCTGAACGTCGGCACTACTCAAGAAAAATCAAATAATCATACTTACTAAACTGACCCACTACAAATTCTTGCTATATAGTCCTACAAGTCAGTCAGCTCTGATTTTTTTCCACAGCAGCTGTTCCTAACCATCTCCTGTCTTCTCAAGGCCCTGTCATCAATCCAGATCCCTTCGCTCTCAACAGACTATTTCTATTTCACTGAAAAGTAAAAAGCTGTCTACTGTAAGCTCACTCAACTTTCCGACCCTCCACCAATAATTACCTTTGTATCTTCACATATCTCTCTTTCCTGTCATTTGTCTTAAATTGGTCCAGCACAGCCCACTAAACTATTATGGGATGGAACCAACTATAAAGCATCCAGATCTAGAACTAATGTCTCCACTATGATGCAGGGAGGGAAAAGATGGATAGCAGGTGCTTGAAGAAATCAAGTCTATGATATCTGTGAGAAGACAACAGATTGCATAGTAATTCTAGCTAGCAGTGAGCATACAGGGGTTTTTAGTAGGAGAGGGTGTTATCACAGGATTACAGAGAGTAAAGACAGCAAAATCATAACAATGTCATTACCAGCGGGCTCTGTGGAAGTTTAAGCCAAAGATTGAGGTCCAGTAACCAGATAAGGGTCTAATAACTGGACCTCTCCTCTTCCCTTAAGAAAATGATTGAGGGGGACCGGCTGTAGCCCAATTGGTAGAGCGCCGGTTTACCACATAGGAGGCCCCGGGTTTGGTTCCTGGGCCTCCTCGAGTGGGCAGACTGCCTTGAGAAGGCAAGCCGCTGTGCGCAGGGCAAGCCCCCACGAGCAGGGCAAGCTGCCACAGGCAGGCAGGCCGCTGCACGGTGAGGTGACTCGGCGGGTCGCTGCAGCGGGGGAAGACAAGCAGACACAGAAGAACACAAAAATGAACACAGCAAGAACAAGCAGAAAGGGGGGGATATGTAATAAATAAAAAATAAATCTTTAAAAAAAAAAAAGAAAATGATTGGAAAAAAACTAAGAAGGAAATAAAGCAGACGTCAGGCAGTGGTGTGCTAGTAAATGTTTAACACCTGGCTCTCTGAGGGGAAAAGTCCTGATTTAAAGCATTTGCTGAGTTCTGCAATATTAACACCATGGCTAATTTCATGCTATCACTAAGACATCACTGAATGCAGAGTTGAGAAGAGATGCGCAGTAGCGCACCATTCTGTAGTTTTTCTACCATTAGATTAAACAGACTTAAATGACCTCAAGAGCGTGAAACAGTAAAATGTAGTGAAATATTTAGGAAGTAATGAATTGTGAATATTTATTACCTTTATTTTTAATATAACTTTAAAAAGAACTGAAAATGTCAAAAAGAAAAAGTTAAAAACTGCCTCCATATTCAAGGTACACTAAAGAAAAAATAATTTTCTAAAACTTCCTCACTACCAAAATAATACATCCAATTGCTCTCCAAAGCTAAGCTGATTTTAGAGACCAAAGGAAATTTGATTACTAGACTCTAGAAGAAACCAGAGGCTTCAACAGGCCACAATATTAGTTTCTAGTTTTAATTAAAACATTGCAACCAATGCATAGGGCTTAACTAGTTAGTTCCTTAGAGGCAGGCTCTCACTAAAGCATCCCAGGCTATACACTTTCATATAAAGTCCTTCCAGAAACACTCACACACTGAAAACCAGAGCCCTGCAGGCAGGAAGGTTTTGTGTGTACGAGGAACACACACAACCTTTTATATAGATTACCATTTAAGAATTCAGCATTCACTCTTTTTTAAAAATAAGAAATTTGTTTAAAAAGAATACTCATGTTCATTGCAAAATTTTCTATCCCTATATTCTCGTTCCTATAAGGAATCAGTGTATTAAAATTTGAACATTTGTCTCTGCCTTGGACTAAAATTAAAGAAAGAAAAACTCATTATAGATGGAAGCATTATTAAACACCTGTAGTGATTCAACCTGCCTAAGTTGATGAAAAAAATAATTCAGAAACGTTAAGTCAAATGTTTCTAGATTTTCAAAACATGGTTGAAATTAAATATAACTAGCACAAATGACAAATACCAGAAGTAAACCTTTAGGTGACACTGATTTAGAAATAAAGTATCAAATAGCAAGTCAAAGCATGAAAATGGAGGCAAATTTTTGATAAATTCATTCAATCTCAAAAAACAAAGCATTTGATAAATGTTTACAATAAAGCAAAACAGAATTATAAATGCACTCGACGGAACTCATGCCTTAAGTAAGAATACGTTACTAAGATATCAAAATAGCCTCCTCAATTAACTGAACATTTATTTCTCAAAAACGCTGTTAGAGCTTTATTCATATTATACTATAATAAATCTTTATGAAAATATCAATTAAAAAATGTGCTGAATACTTTATTATGAATCAATATAACATTTCACCTTATACTTCTAAAACTAAAAGCAAACCAGTTCTAACATCCAAATCTCATCCATTTTACTTACCAATAACTGTTTTTGGTCTTTCTTGGCATCCTTGTAAGAGGTGGGTCCAGACATCCAAGATGGTAATGGAGTTTACAGGTATCACACAATAAAAGAAGATGCTGATCATGGTTCTTCTTACAAATTCCACAACTTTGAATAGAGGTAGGAAAAAAAGGATTAGAATAATAATTATCATAGTGAGACACAGTTTATTCATAGCATATTTTTTAAATTTCACAATTGCACCAATCACTAAATCTTCCATTAAAACATTTAAATTAGACTGTATTTCTTCCATTGAAATTAAAATTTTTTCATGTCTTTTTATAATATCAGTAACTGATTGTTACCTCTAAATAACTTTAAGAATGTTATAAAACAGCCTGGATATCGAATAAATTTCATTATTACTAGAGTTATATCGCTCAAAAAGGGGTAAATATTAGATATTTATTCTCAAGGTATGTTAATTTTAATCTTAATTATCACTTAAAACCCATTAAACATCAGTTCATTTTACTATAGAAACATAAGTTTTTAAACAATTTTTCCAATTTTCTAAAACTTCTCTAAAACAACAAAAGTTATCTCTAAAAAATAAATTAAAAATTAAAAAAAATAAAAATAAATAAATAAAAGATATGCTAGTCTAGAAAGAAAAGACAGGAGAGAGGCTTTGAAGAGAGTCTAGAAATGAAGATTATATCATTAAAAGTAACTAAATGTCTCAAAAGTGGTGAAAATAAAATATGACAGATTAAAAAAAAAGTTATCTCATAAACAAACAAAATTCAGTTTATTTTCTACCATTATTGCAAACCTTTCAAAAAGGCTTCAACAAGTAAATAAATAAGTCTCCTTTCAAAACCAAATGTTGAGTCTTAAAAAATAAACCAGTTGATATTAATTGCAAAGATGGTAAAATTTTTTATCATTATTTTGTAGAAGTTCTAATTGTTCTCACGCAAAAAGACAACTTAATTGCTTCTGCGAACAGAAGCACCATGATTTGAAAATCTAGGGTATATTTATATTGGGAATGTCAGAGTGTGGGAAAAGTTGTTGAAAATCTAACAGTTATCCTTATACAGAAACAGCAATGACATCTGGATTTTTAAACATTCCTACAAAAGAAGACCACAAAAAAGGAACTAGGTCTCAAAGTTACTCAAAGTAAAAAAAGAAAACCAAACCACTTAAAATATCTTCTGAAACAAAAATAAACTCAAAAAGTCAGCAGTATAGTGATATGTCTGATGGTTCCAAATTGACCAACTTTAAAAGGATGTGCTAGCCTTCACACTGTACACTAAGGCAACAGTGGGCTTTTCCCACATTTCAAGCAAGTTATTTACTTGAACTATTAAGGGAGCCTCCAAAAAAGAATGGAGGATAATTACTGATATGGAAACTATTGCTACTACTGCTATTGTCTGAGAAATGACAACTTTGTGGAGAGAATATTTACATATTTATATAGGCGTGAGTATGTATCTATAAGTACACACACTCATGTCAGTGTTTTCTAAACTTCTTTCCCTTAATATAATCAGTTACATGGAAAAAAGTGAGATTCTTATCTATTTGGATATGGAAAGAAGTCTTGACTATGTAAAATTACTACAATGGTAAACACTGTTAAGAATACTGAGCAAAAAAAAGTAAAGAACAAAAATACTTCTGGAAAAAAAATGATTACAACTTAGTATAGAAAGTAAAAAAATGTAAGACTCAAATCTAAAACTTATCTTCACCATCCACTACTGTACGAAGGAAATAGATTCAGACTGTATATTCATTACCCATCACTAGCTGAAAAAAAAACAAAACTCTGTAACTCATTCATGTAAAATAAAATCTAAATATCCAATTATCTATTATATTGTTTTAATTAGTTAAGAGAATAATCACCTATTATTATTTTAAATGACTTTCAAATTCCCCAAAAAACACCCTTTATTTCCATGGAGTTTATGCAGATACATCCCCAGTTACTTAAAGGATACAAAAAGTGATTTATCTTATCATTAAAAGAGCCACACAACCTGGAAAATATCTTTGATAAAGGTATTAATATAATGAATTTCAAATGCACTTAACTTAAAATTTTGGTCTGAGCATAATTCAATCTCAAATACATGAAATATCTTCTTACTTATAAGATTAGTTAAAAATATACAATATCATTCTATCATAATTTCATTACTTGCCTATAAAGTACTGCTGGAAGAGTAGATGTCTTTTGTGTGCCTCCTTCTTTTTTACTTGGTTTTCTCTCCTTGGGTGCTCGCAAAATAGCCGGTATGTTCAACTTCTATTGATTTGAACAAATGCAGTTTACATTGTTTTAAGGAAGAAATATAAAGCAACATTTTCCTCTATTTGCCACTCAAGCCAACTAAAACATGCTAGGATTACAAAGGGAGAAGGGAGGCTCTGCTTTATCAGATATTACAGTGACAAAAACGATTACAATGAGTTTTTAATCTCACAGTTACTTCCATTAGAAACCTATAATAATATACTTTCATCAATTTTCAGTGGAATGCTTAAAACACTATGAAAATTAAACTACTTTAGTTTAAAAAGTGAAAGGCAAGGGTGAGTATTTAGGAGGTTAAAAAAAGAGAAAAAAGAGCACAGTACACTTGACAAAAAGAATATTGAGGCCATTTATTTTCTTCAATGTCCCAGTTATGTTGGTGCTCCATAGGTTAATTAAAAAAATTATCTTATTGGACCAAATTCTCCACAAAGTGGATGAGATTCTCTTTGGCTTTCTACTAATCTGTAGTATGCTAGCTTCTCAGACAGCAAC
>PVKH010007400.1:0-20249 GCA_004027955.1 Chaetophractus vellerosus | reverse complement strand
TACCCAAAGCAGAGCCAATTTGCAAAGACAGTGAAAGGTGCTTTTTACTTTTTTTGTTTTGTTTTTTAAAAAGATTTATGTTATTTGTTTATTCCCCCCACCCCCCTCGTTGTTTGTACTCCCTGTCCGCTCTTTGTGTCCATTCACTGTGTGCTCTCTGTCTGCTTGTCTTCTCTTCAGGAGGCATTGGGAACTGAACCCAGGACCCCCCATGTGTGAGACAGGCACTCAATCACTTGAGCCACCTCAGCTTCCTGCTTTGTTGTCTCTCTCCTTGTGTTTCCTTTTTGTGTCTCCTTGTTGTGCCACCTTGTTGCATCAGTTCGCCGCACCTGCCTGTTGCACTAGCTTGCTGTCCTGCTCATCTTCTCCAGGAAGCACCAGGAACCAAACCCAGGACCTCTCGTGTGGTAGGCGGGAGCTCAATCACTTGAGCCACATCTGCTTCCTGGTTTGTTTTGTTTTGTTAGCACATAGCACACAAGGAAATTTCTGGCACATCACTCTCTGGATACAAACTTAAAGAATAGACAGTTTAGAGACTAAACCCCAGAATTAACAATTTAAAATATACAGAGTACAACTAAAGATTATAAGACAAAGAAATAAGAAATAATGGTCCATATAAGGAAACAAGATAAAAATCCAGAAATTACCAATGAAGACAATCAGACTTTGTACATACTGGACAAAGACTTTTAAAATCAAACTGTCAAATCCCAAGGACAAGGAGAGAGTTTTTAAAGTTGCAAGAGAAGAGCAAAGTGTTATGTAAAAGGGAGTCGCAATAAGATTAAGTGCTGATTTCTCATCAGAAACCATGGAGGCTAGAAGTCAACGGGACACAATATTTAACGTACTGAAAGAAAACAATTGCCAACCAAGAATTTTATATGTGGTGAGACCTTCTTACAAATATTTGAGGGACCTCATCACTACTAGACATGCCCTACAAGCAAGGCTAACAAGGGTTTTTCAGACTTGGAAGGAAAGGAGACTGGACAGTGGATCAAAGTGGCATAAAGAAATAAAGACCTCTAGTAAAGGTAGCCATATGGATAATTATAAATGGCAGTACTATTGTATTTTATATATATATAATGTAACTTCACTTTTTATTTCTTTAAAAATGCACAAAAAAGTAATGATAAAGCTATGGTTTTGGACATACAACATATAAAGATATAATTTGTAGCAAGTTCAACAAAAGTTGGGGGATCAGAGGGGTATAGGAACAGTGTAGTATATACTATTGAAGTTAAGTTGGTATCAAATCAAATGTTTGCTATAGGTTTAAGTTGTTAAATTTAAGCTCCATAGTAACAACAAAGGAAATATATGAAAAATATTATAGAGAGAGAAATGAGAAGGGATGCAAAATGGTACAATACAAAAAAAATCAAATAAATATGAAAGGCATCAATGAAGAACTGAGGGACAAAAAAGGTGGAAGACTTACAAAGAACAGAAAGCAAAATGACAGAAGAAAGTCCTGCATTATCAGTAGTTATTTTAAATGTAAATGGATTAAACTCAAGAGTCAGAAGGCAAAGCTTGACAGAACGGATAAAAAGAAGTGGTAGTTCCTGAAGGCATGAGTTACATGAGTAATTACTCTCCCAGTGTGTCTATTCCCTCAACCCTCACTTATAGCTTCGTAGGAGTTCCCTAATACACGGCAACTAAGGAGGAAAAAATGTTAATGTGGCAGATGGCGTGGTATGATATACTGGCACCAAATGATACTTTGCTGCAGCATTTCAGTACCATGCAGGGGTGGTCTGGGAGGACAGTGAGGAAGGGAGATCCTTTAGGAGGGGAGAACATCACGTTGCTCATGTGGCTTTTTTCTTTGAGTGGAAGGATATGATGGCCAGAGGTACTAATCTGAACCCACTCATGGACAGGGGTTATTTATTTTTCCCAAATCAGAGACTTGGAAGGAATCAGATTCCAGGTTTAAGAAAGAGGTCTGTGAGACAAACATCTCAGGATGGGCCTCAGTATAAACCCATGTTCTCCCAAAGACTCTCTGTGTGGGGGTTCTCATTAATGAGGTGGAAGAGATGACCCACTCTTGGCTATCAATCTGCCTCTCTCCCACACCAATGATTCCTCAAAGGAGACATAAACAAAGTGGACAGAGAGACAAGGAGACATGGATTACACATGGATACCGCATGGATGTCCTCTCATCATGTCATCTGATTATTCCAAGTGTTTATTCTGCAAGGAGCAGAGAACACTGGGCTCCCAACATGGCACCATTTCTTGTAGCAAATCAGTTACACTAGACTCTCTGTATCCTGAAAGGACTTGCTGTCTGTCCTCACTGAACAGACACTTTTTCTAAATATGGATTTTCTTTCTCTGCCGGTAATGCATTGGCTAGCAATACCATTCACAGACTTATGAATGACATTCCCATACAAAACTGTTTCTGATTCAAGGTTCAGAACCAACCCTCAGAAAGCAAGGTTTGGGCCATGATACCAGGTATAGAACAGTGCTCATCTAAGGTACTGAGGGCAAGAGAATAGTGAGGGGCCGGCTCGATAGCCCAGTGGATAGGGCGCCGGCATACCACATGGGAGGCCCCGGGTTCGATTCCCGGGGACCTCTCCTAGCGGGCAGACTGCCTTGAGAATGGCAAGCCGCCATGGGCGGGCTGGAGCCGCCGTGGGCAGGGCAAGAAGCTGCCACGGACAGGGCAAGAGCCGCCACAGGCAGGGCAGGTCGCCCGCGGATGGAGCGCAGCCAGCCACCCGCGAACTGAAGCAAGCGCCGGCCGTGAACGAACGCAGAGACCGCCCACAAGCGGGGAAAGCCGCGCCTGCGCAGTGACCACTCTCGGCGCGTCGCCGCAGCGGGGGGAAGGGGAGATATGTAATAAAATAAATAAATCTTAAAAAAAAAAAAAAAAAGAGAATAGTGTGAGTTAGGTTTTGAATGAATTTCAAAAACACTTCAGGAAGACAAAAGTAGTGCTGCTATTTTCTTGATTACTTTGTATAATTATTTTCCTCCTGTAGCCCCATTCTATTTTTATATAAAATCTGTTGGCAGTGGTTTAACTTTATAATTTAACCTAGAAGATACAAGTTATAAATACAGGGTTGTGAATAGAACCTGAGGATGAATAAACATCACCCATAGATGGATGCTTTGACTGATTAAACTTGGGTCTCCCCATTTGGGGAAATGGTACCACATTTTCTCATGATTCTGTGATAAATGCTATTGCCTATGAGTTGAAATGTGGAAAGGAAGCATGTGGAAGACAAGTATGGTAGAAGATACTATAAACCATTTCCATCTCTCTTCCGGTTTGCTTTCTTGTATTACAGGCTGTAAGCTCTAAACTATATTTTCCAGATATCCTTGAACAAGGAGATAGACAATGGGTCAGGTTCAGCCAAGCTGACAAACCTGAATGATATTTAGATATAGAAGTGAGCAGAATCAGAATGAGGCTAAATGCAGGGAGATTAGAGAGTTTCATAAGAACAGTGTTTGAGACATCATGTTTTGGGACAACTATCCTGACCTTTCTGCCATCCATCTTTGGCACTGTTGATGCTGAGCAGTCCCACAGAGTGCTTGAACATTTTTCCTGGCTGCACTGTTCCTGGAGGGGTAGCAAACAAACCTGGTTCGAAGGCATTCCAAGAGAGTCTACAAAAACCCAATATTCTCTATTACATTCTTTTTTTCTGAACTAGTTAGAGTTAATCTCAGGGGCAATCAAAAACATTCTATCTAATACAAAAATTGGTGAAAATAAGTGGAGTGTTCTAAGGACAGACCCTACATATAGGGCTCTGACTGAGTAACTTGGAGCAGAAATCAGACCTGCAGGCAAGCCTGGAGGTAGAGGCAGCACAGGCTGTAATGCAGTTTCGGCCAGAACGGTGCCACTTCAGGGTTAGGTACCACTCTTGGCTATATTGCTTCTATTGGTCAAGTATCTAAACCTGGAACTGTGGCATTCCTGGAGGCTCTAACACTGTAATAAATTCCATTCTGCTTATACTAGCTCACTCAAGTGGATGATGTTATCTCCAAGTATGGTCGCTATGGTAGAAAGGGTTGCTCAGTAGCCTTTCCAACTTCCTTCCAGTTCACTTTCCTATACTGCAAAGGCTAGAAAGCCAAATAATGTATTTCCCAGATACCCTTGTGGTTAATTTCTGCCAATAATATGTATGTGTACAAAATCTAAATCCAGAACTGAGCTCAGCAGGGATAGAAAGGATGGTGCACAAGGCACCATTTTGCTAGAGTACAGCCAGGAAAAATAGAAAAATCCACAATTATAACTGGAAACTTTTAATACTCCTTGCTCAACAATAAGTAAAAAAAACAAGTAGACTTTAGAAAATCTGTAAGTCTACAGAAGACTTGAGCAACACTCAATAAGCTTGACCTAAGTAGCATTTATACAACACTCCACCTAATAGCAAAATATCCATTATTTTCAAGCACACATGGAAAATTCACCATAACAGAACATATATTGGATCAGGATCAATGAAACCTCAACAAATGTGAAAATATTTTTTTTTACCAAGTATGTTTTCTGATCACAATAGAATTAAACTGGAATTCAATAATAGAATGATACATGAAAAAAAAAATCCCCCAAGTTTCTGGAACTTAAGCAACATACTTCTAAATAACCCAAGGGTCAAAAAAGAAATCACAAGGGAAATAGAAAATATTTTAAAGTGAATGAAAATGGAAATGCAGCTTAGCAAACTTTATAAGATGCAGTTAAAACAATACCCAGAGGGAGTCCACAAAACCCCTTTCTACCGGCCTCAATCAGGGATTCACCAGAAAGAACTAGGGCAGGGCAGGAGAGCTGAGAAAGCCTCCATTGGTGGGGATGTGGGTAGCCAAAATGGTGATTAGTTGTCATTAGGAACCAGCCACAAAAACCACTCATTTCCCAGATCCTCCTTCTCATACAAAGCAAAAGTCATCTACCACTTGGGAGGAATTGGAAACACCAGTGCCAGGTCCCAGGCAAAGGTCAGTGGCTACTGGGGGGATGAAACTCCTCCAACTAAGCCAAATCCATCTGCAATTTGGGAAGGGATAGGACATGTACTCATATCCAAGAATCCCAGCTAATAAAAAGCAATACAAGGCAGAGTTTGGGGCCACATGGTAAAAGGGGAAGAGTAGGAATGCAGCAAAAGCTCCACCCCTGAGACTCATGCACACAAACCCTGCCTGAGGCTGTGGCAGGAAAAGGACAACCAAGAAACTTCTCATGTCCCACCATGAACAGTGCACTGAGTAATGAGCAGTAGAACTCTACCACTGAGGGAAGAGCAAGAATGTAAAGAAAGACTCTCTACTTCAGGTCGAGCCGAAAGCGGAGGCTGGAGCAAGAATATTGGACAAAAATCCTTCAGCATTCCAGACCCTATATTAAGCTTAAGGTAAGAATTTGAAGTCTATGATTGATGCACTGAAGATAAATAGAGCACCTGGCACAACTGACTAGACAGATCCAATCTCCCACACTAATGGCCTAAATAAAGAAGAGACATGTTCATTTCAAAGTATAAATACTATTTAACTCAGTCTATATTTGGTTTACATAAGATGTTCTGCACTCAATGTAAAAAAAATCCAAGACATACAAAAAAAGCAAGAAAATAAATGTCCCATTTTCAAGAAATAAACAGACCCAGACCCCAATATGGCCCAAATGTTTTAAATATCAGATAGAGATTTTAAAATAACTATGATTAATATAGTAAAGGATCTGGTTTAGAAGGTGGACAGTCTACATAAACAGAGGGAGAATTTCAACAAGGAGATGAAAAATATTTAAAAGAATAAAACACAAGTGCTAGAAAGAAAAACATGCTATCGCATTTGAAGAATTCCATCAACAAACTTATCTATAGACAAGACACTGGGCAGTAAAGACAGGGCAGCCAAAAACTGTGGAACAATAATAAGTGATCTATTAAATGTATAATTGCAGTCTCTCAAGGAGAGGAAAGAGAATGGGGAAGAAAAAAGAGAGAATGACTGTAAATTTTCCAAAATCAATGAAAAACAACAAACCACAGCTCTATGAATCTCAGAGATCTGTAAGCAGAATAATTACAAGGAAAAACCACATGCAGTCACATTGTAGTAGAACTGCTGAAAATCAAAAGTGAAGAGAAAATCCTGAAGACAGTCAGAGAAAAAGAAACATTACATACTTGGGAACATCTCAGCAGAAACTAAATTGGGCTCCCGTCTACCATATGGGAGGTCCCGGGTTCAATTCCAGGGGCCTCCTGGTGAAGGCAAAAGTGGGCCCGTGTGGAGAGGTGGCAGCCAGTGCAGAGAGCCGGTGCAACAAGATGACACATCAAAAAAGAGACAAAGGGGAAGGAGACAATGAGAGATACAACAAACCAGGGAGCTAAGGCTCAAGCGGTTAAGTGCCTCCCTCCCACGTCGGAAGGTCCCAGGACCGGGTTCCCGGTGCCTCCTAAAGAGAAGACGAGAAGACAAGCAGACACAGAAGAATGCACAACTGGACAGAGAGAGCAGACAGTGAGCTCAAGCATCAAGTGAGGAGGGGGGTGGGTGGGGGGAAATAAAAAAAAATAACTGACAACGCCACACACTACAGAGGATGGGAAGCAACTGAAATTGACCTACTCTGATGGTGGGAGGCCAATTTAAAAAACAGTTCAACAGTGTGTCAGTCAGGGATCAACCAGAGAAGCAGGACCACTAAGACACGTTTATTTATTTAGTTACATATCTACCTAATTTTAATTTTATTTTTATTAAGGGATTTTTATATGGATTTAACCTTATTCAATTGTGGAAGTGGTTAAAATAGCCTCTTCAGTTTTAACCACAAAGACAGCATCAGTCTTTGTGCCTGATGCTGGAATTTGGACATGCACAAAGCAGAGCTGGAAGGAATGATGGATGTAAACCCAGAGGCACAAGCTGGAGCCCACAAGGACAGGAGAACCCTTTCAGTAATCACTGCTATTAATCCCGCAGTGTGGTGTCCCACAGAAGTCAGTGCCCTTCATCACAGAGCTAAACATCCACACACCCTGCCCTGGGGTCAGAGGAGCTTAAAGAGGAACCTGGGGAAGGTGGAGGTGAAGGCCCACTCCTCCCTCCGAGCCAGCAGATAAACGACAACATGTGTGAGCCACAAACACAGCTGCCACCTCACTTCCACTCCCCAGTCTTGAGCAAGAATCTCTCTTGTGGCTCATACTAGTGGAAAATATACCAGGAAGGGAATTCTGGGAAACATAGTTCAGCCTAGCTACAATGACACATTACAAAGCCACCATAGGTGGGTGCTTATAAAGTTAAACATTCATTACCCCAAGAACTAGGATTTCCACTGCTAGTATTTATGTTCACACCAAAACCAGTATCAAATGTTTATAACTGCTTTTTTCATAACCCACCAAAACTGGAAACAACTCAAATGTCCTTCAACAGGTGAATGAATAAATAAATGTGGTATATTCAGATATTACCAACACTAAAAACAAACTATTGATAGATGCAACAACAATGAGGACTCCTAAATGAATTATGTGCAGGGAAAAAGGTCAGAATTAAAAAGTTCTATACTGTGGGATTCCATTTATACAGTATTCTGAAAATAGGGATGGCGAGCAGATCAGTGGGTGGGGTAGGATTAGGGCTGGGCGTAAGGAGTAACAATAAAGGAGAGAACACGGGGGCAGGGAGGGGGCAGGTGTTGATGGAACTGCATTCTATCTAGAGCAAGGTGATGCTTGGACTAGCATGGATTTGTAAAAACTCAACAGAGCACACACACCAAGAGTGAATTTTACTGTGTATAAATTAACAAATAAATTGACCTTAAGGGTAAAGTTATCATTAAGCACTAACTATAAACACCTCTACCTCTAATATGTACCTTCTACTCAACTTGTTTTTTTAACACAACTCATTACAAATACACAATATATAGTCACATGGGAACACAAAGAGATTGGAAGTAGAAAATAACAATGATTACTTCTGGGTAGTGGGATGAAACAGAACTTTAAAAACTGATCATTCAGATACAGCTGCTCAGTGCTTGGGTAACGCTCAAGGAAAGGAGGCAGCCCAGGAGAGTTTCTACTGCACAAATTCCCTGTTAATTTCTAAAATTCATGTCATCATAACTCTGCAGCAAAACAGTGCCCCAGAACATCATGTACCTGTGATAGCATTACAGGTAATTTAGATGTTTTTCTTTCTGGTTTCTACTACTTTATGTATCACTTTTACAAGTATGTGTGTATGTGGGAGGGTGGGAGAGAATAAGCTTAAAAATACCCACAACTATAAAAAACACAAAACCCTTCAGGACGTTAATCTCCTGACATGCTATCTTCTTTACTTTAAGGTTTTTGATACATGTGCCCAACTCATCTCCAAAATATAAGAAATCCATTCCAATGTGGATTGGCTCATCAACAAGCATTCTAACCCCCTTACGAGGGAGGCGGGGGTAAAGCCTGCAGTGTTAAAATTTGCACTTCCCAGACTCCCTTGCATCTGGATTCTGAATATAATTTAGGTTGTACTGTTAGACATGCTGGCAAGAGAGTTGGATTTGGAACTAAAACCACCATAGGGATCACAGCAGAAAGCACATTTTGGAGCCAGAGGCACCGTGGTAACATCCTAATTCAGCCATTAGGTTACTGATCTTAGCAGGGATACTGCAGCCTGAGTTACCCAGTTCTTAAGTATGACTTTCAGAGTCATTCTTGGAAGTCTGTCCAGTCTAGAGTAGAACAGAACTGAAACAAATAAATTCCATGCTACAAATTTACAAGAATTTTGTTAGATCATGAAAGTAACTAAAAACCGTCTAATAGCATTATTACTGCTTTACTCCTTTCATATGGGGGTTTAATCTCATTGCACCAATGTAAACCCCTATGTCCAAGATACTGTACCAATCTACTGTTCAGAGTTATTTCCAAGTCCTGAGTTAGTGCCTAGGGTTTTCACTGACAGCTTCAAACCTCAGTTTATACTTTTCCTGCTGCTTTTTCCTCCCTTTACCATCAGCTGAAATACCAATGAAGCCTATTCCAATTTGATTGGCCCAACTTATAGCCCCTTCCTAAGACTTGTTCATACCAGTAACAGCAATAATTACATTATATTTTATTCGGATGTGTATTTTTCAATCTCTTGATCTTGATTATGGACTAGTTTGTAGAAGTAAGGACCACATTAAATTGCTTTTGTGTGCCCAGTGCTCTCTGAGGGCCTGGTGTGTTGCAGGTACTCAGTATAGACTTAATGAATTGAGCAGACTTCAGAATGATCACTAAGATGTAAAATGATCATGTTGCACTAAGTACAAGAAAACGAGCTTCCCTTAGCGATGCTCATCTTTTACTACTTAATCAGACCTGCAGATTTTGTTCTTTAGGGGATTTTGTTTTGTGATTTCTATAATGATGTAGCTATATAATTTAACAACTGCTATACTAATATCATTGCACTGTTATGTTTCTCTGACCATCTGAAGCCAAATTTCACATTCTATACATACATCACCGTTGTATTTTTAAATTCTCAACTGTACAACCTACAAATTTAAAGTTCGATATATAATATGTGTATGAATGAAATTTTGCCAGAACAAATGTCAGTGACACTAGCAGTTTTAATTACTATGTTTGGGACTTACTCATATTGGTAAGTAATAATTTTGCTTCAGAAATAATTCAGAAAATATGAATAGTATAAAAGGCAGGATATTAGCTCACATCAAATACTTGATAGTCTATAAAAGATCCTATTTTCCATAATATTTACATAAAAAAGATGGTACCTAAAGATCCTATTTTCCGTAATATTTATATTTTAAAAAGATGGTACCTAAAGAAAGGTGTTTATGGACTTCTTGAATAGAAATCTCCCCATTTCAGAGAGATGGTAAGTTTCACTAAAGACAGTAAGTCCATAAATACAAAGAGAAAAGGAAGTACATAATAGTAGGCAAGATTGAACTAGTTTTTAAAGTATAAGTAGGATACTGCATGACTTTAAGAAGAGTCAAGTATCGAAAACCCATAATGCAAATTCCCCTACTTTGCTTGATACAGGTCATTACCATATCAAATCCAGTCTCAACAATTAATAAAACTAGAAAAATACCAAAGGTTTAAAGGAATACAACAAGCCTAAAAAGTGGCAACTGGGAATGTTGAACACCAATCGTTAGAGTAGTTGTCCATATTCTAAACACGGATGGCTCAATGGGAGGTGAAGAGGATAAATACATACTGTACCAAGTTTGTAATAAGAACTCAGGACCTCCTGATAGTGGGTTTTTACAATTACTCCCCATCAAAAAATGCCAATTTCTTCCTATAAATGACCGGACTTCATTCTATGTTGAACAAATAAAAATCACTAAATCACAGGCTTGTTAAATAGTTAAAGGTTTAGAAGATTTCTAAAACAAATTAATATTCCCACCCCAACATTTCATTTTTTTCACAATTTTCTACTTACAAAGTCCTGACGTATGTCATTGAAGTCTTTGCCATATTTTTCCAGTGCCTCTTCAAATAAACTTGCTTCTGAGGCTGACCATTCTTCCATTTCATCTCTGCATAAAACAGGTCCTCCAAGTGGTACTAAAACACTAATGGCACTGCTCAAATCATAGCTGTGTCTATACAATGTATCCATAGCATGAAACTAAAGAGAACAAACAAAATCAAGAGAAAAATTCAGCCAGAAATTCAAATCTGCTGGATTATTTAGGAATAAAAAGTAATAGTGTAATGCCTGACGCAATTACACTATTATACTATATTAACAACAATATACTTAGGTAGTATTTTTTAAATAATAAAAGTAAGAACATCAAAACCTGATTACTCATTTAAAGTATTATTTATTGCTTTAAGAAAATGTTGAACTGTACTTTTTTTTAAACAAGTATGTATTTTAAAAATGCATTCACTTGTTATGGCAACCTAGGCATGAAGAAATCTAAGACCTCCAGGTATTATACTGGGAACCCAGTAAGTTTCACTACCGTTTTGGTTTGAAAAAAATGCCAAAGACACCTAAGCTGTTGTGCAAGGTTGGCATAACATCCATGACTATCCTAAGTCTTGGTTGGATTAAGAAAATGATATACCAAAGATGGGAGATGAAAGGAAAAGAAAGCAAGTGAGAATGAGGGTAAGAAAAAGCAAAATTATCTAACATGTTAAAATAAAGATATTATAGTAACTTGTTGAGATTATGGAAGACCAAGAATGGATGGCCAGGCTTGCTTGGAACTGCTAGGCTGGATGTGGGTTTCCTACATAGTCCAAGAGACAGTAATCTGAATAATTTGAAAGGAGGTAGGATAGATGGGGACATATACCTAGATTTTTCTAAAAGTACTGTAGGCCTGGCTTATATTGAAAGCATTTCCCTCCCATAAAGAGCAATAAATAAACTAGGTTTCAAAACTCCAAAACTGTAAGTTTTGAAAAATCCTTGGTGGTTTTTTTTTACTGAAGGGAAAGATATTTATTCATAACATTACATACTTGTATATGTAGCAGGAAAATTGCAAAACAGAGCAATCAGCTCTGCCTGTGTCTGGAGGCGCATGTAGTTATAGTGTATACTTGGTTAGCAAAGCGATCAAACCCTTGCCCAAACGAAAACTAGTTCTGCTTTCTTTTATTCAGACTTTCTAACATAAGAAAGAAAGAAAGAAAAAAGCCAAGTCACAACCTTTCCACAAAGTATCTTCTGTATTTATTAAAAATTTCACACATCTAGATTGCTTCACTTCTATACAACAATAGATCTCTAAGTTTTTTAGTTTTTAAATGATCTCTAAATATCTGGTAAGGGATGGTAGAACATTCTATACATATATCAGAGCATAAAATAAGTACAAAAATCAACTTACATCTATTAAAGAGGAAATCCTGTTAGCAAAAGTATGAATTATGAATACTGTGATACATTGACTAAGACATTGATTAAGGGGACAGGACATGAATTTGCTGACAGAGCTAAATACAAGATTTAGAGGATGCAGGCATACTTATGTTACAGTAACTAACTGCTTTAACAAGGGTGCCCATCTCACTTAAAACACATCTTTAGATTCCACAAAACAAAAGCAAGTAAGGGGAGTGGATATGGCTCAAGCTGTTGAGCACCTGTTTCCTAGATGGGAGGTCCTGGGTTCGATCCCCAGTGCCTCCTAAAAACAAAGGCAAACAACAAGCAAACAAATGAAAAAACCAACTCAGGGGAGCCAATGTGGCTCAGTGGTTGAGTGCCAGCTTCCCACATATGGCACCTCAAAAAAATAAAAGAAAATAAAGCAAATAGGGATGTCATTATCAATTTCCCAGTTACATTCACAGCCAAGGTCACTGGCCATGTGTAGACTTTTGCTGTTTGTGTCACAACTATGGAATGATAACTCCCATCTTCAAGCAAATGTTTTCTCACGCTTCTGCAGCGGGGTCTGCAATGATGTTAGAATTCCAGATTCATTACTTGTGGCCCTATGGACTTCAGAATCAACTCAACTCCATAACTTTAGCTAAAAGTTTGACTAGACAAACTCAGCAGTTTAGCTGTAGTATACATTAATTTTTATATCATCTCCAAGAGTAAATACTTACTATTTTCTGGGCAACTGAACTATGAAACTAAAAAGAAAGTTCAATAGTGTTCAGGGATCTCTTCAATTAATAATGTTTCCATAAATGATTAAAACTTCCTAAGTGTAAAATGGATAATAAAACTAAAACATTAAATGATATCTAAAACCAATAATTATAGAAATTAATGATGGTGCTGAAATTCTTCAAGAGGTAAAAGTCATTTTTATAATTAACAAGTGCTCTGAAACCAGAAGTCACGGAATTAAATGAGTTTTTCTCAGTTGATATTACACCAACCACTCAAAGCATGAATAAATTTTCAGTCTTTTGTTCATGTTAGATAAATGAAAATGCTTTCTTATAAGCACTGTAAAAACTGAAGATGGTCTGTTATCTAACAAGGCTTCAAAGAATCAAAGTAAAATCTTAAAAAACTTTATAAGTGATTTTGAACAAAATCTCAAGTAATTATATAGAGTGTTGTAAAGATTCTGTTCTTTAAGATGTGTGTTTGTGTTATTGAACACTGAAGTAAGCATTTGCTATTGGAAGAGGAGCTAGTACTTGTGTCACAAATCAAGTGGGAAAGAATGATAGGAGCCATAAACTGCCACACACTCACAATTATACCAGCGTCCAGGGAAGAGTGCAGTACTTATCAGTATGCATGGAAAGTAAACATTCTATCAGGCATGTGCACGGTGGAATTTGCTAGGGAAAACTCTGTTGAAATTGATGACCAACTTTACAAAGGAAAGAAGGATCACATTATTTGTTAGGAGTAGTCCACATTGAGTCCATCTTTGTGATACACAGAGAAATTTCTTTTGAATGGACTTTTATACATTCTAACCCTATCCTGAAAAGCTCTAAGTAAAACATGGAATATAGTTTCTGTAACAGAAGAGACAACATCCAGCAAAAACTCACAGATATAATCTAAGAAAGGACATAAGACTTTGACAAAAAGCCAATGACTTAGAGTTTATTTTCAGTAAGACAATAAAAACTCAAAGAGCTAGACATAAGAGAATGTATGATTCCACATGAATATAATTCCACTGATATGGCATTTGAGAAAAGGTAAAACTAATAGATGGTGAAAGAAGTCAGAAGGGGAGATGTTATTGACTAGAAAGGGGGATGTGGGAACCTTTGAGGATGCCAGCAATGTTCCCTACCTAGATCTAGTGGTGGTGACTTAGATGGATTCACATGTAAACATTTACAAACTGTGCACCTAAGTTTAGAGCAACTTAACACACTTTAATATATGTATACCCCAATTTCAACTAAGAAAAAGAATTGAAAACTAAACCTAAAAAATATGAACGTCTTCCCTCCAGATAAATTCTGTACATAGATACCATTTTTTCAACAGATACACACTGCAAGATCCATTCAAATCTCAAGTTTTAAAATCAAAAGAATCCAGCACAAGCTGTTCTCTCTGCCAAATAGCAGAGAAGGTGTTGTCACATTTCATCTCATTCATAACAGATGGAGATGACAAACAGAAGTATTTTAGGAGAAAGACTGACAAGGAAATCTTGGCAGAGGAATTCTCATCTTTTGGTCATTAAGCAGAATCTTGCTATGGCAGATTAAATTATTGTTTAGCAAATATTCACTCCTTTCCCAGGATCTCCAAAGGAGGAAGTATCCTACTACTCCATTTTTGTCAGGCTTGGCCATTTGATTTGTTTGGCCAATAGGATGTAAAGATAAATGACACATGAGTAGAGCTTTAAGATGTGTTGATACATTTGGGCATGCCCCTTGCACTACTGACTTTTGTCTGACGAGGTCGAGAGATATTTGGTGCAGATCTGGACCCAACCTGGAGCTTAGTACCCAAGTCAGCCCAGTCTAGTTTAGCAAAATCTCAGACAATCTGCAGATGCGTGTGTGAGAAATTAATGCTTCTGTTATATGCCACTGAAATTTTGGGCAGGGTAATGGATGCTATGGCTCCTCCTTTGGGAAGAACTTATTCACTAACCTGCTAGAAGTACTACCAGGAGACAGCCTTCAGCTGTAAGTCCTCTTTGGAATTATCTCAAGTCAATAAAGTCTCATTGCCCAAGGTCATGTCCCCTTCCTGGGGCAACCTATATCCAATGGTGGCGGGAGGATTAAATATTGCCCCAATTTGGGAAAATTCTGAAGGGCTACCTCAGCCTCAGAGCTCTCCAGTGGGTCAGCTGAGGCTTTCAGATGGAATCTGTCCAATCCTGTATCCTCCCCTCTCTTCCAGATGTTGATCCCCAGAATACTTCCGAATAAATTTCTTCCGTTCTAATTTCCATCTCAGAATTTGCTTTTTGTAGAGCCCAAACTGCAACACGTACCGTTATTATGGCAACAGCTAAATGATACACACAACACACACACACACATATATTTTTAAGAGATCCCCCTCCTCCCAGATGGCTTCCTTGTCTGTCTGCTCATCATTTCCACTCACTGTGTCCACTCATTGTCTGCTCACTGTGTCTGCCCGTTGTTTCTGCTCGTTGTCCACTCAGCATCAGATTTGACTTTAAAGCTTTTAGGAATGAGCTTTAACCTTTAAATGTTTAAATTACATATTAAATTCAGTTTAAGGGAAAATTTAGTGAACTAAAGGACAGATATGAGGAAATTATCCAGAATGCAGAAAAGAGAGATTAAAAGAGAGTGGTAGGGAGGGATATGTGTGTTAAAGGATGTGTTCCAGAAAAAAAAGACAATGGGTAAAATGCAATATTTGAGGAGATAAAGGCTAAGAAATTTTGACAATTAATGAAAGACATGAAATCCTCAAATTCTGAGATAAGGATAAATAAAATCTACATCATATTCAAACTGCTGAACACCAGAGACAAAAAAAAAAGAATATCTTGAGAAAAACCACAGACAAAAGACAAATTACCTACAAAATAATTCAACTAGATAAAAACTTTCAATAGTATGGGGAAAGATATTTGAAGCCCAAATATCCTTAGTTCAGTCTAGGCTAAAAACTATAATGAAGAAAAAGGCTATAAAACTAAGTTAGCAGTTTAATATAGTAACTTAAAAAAAAAACAACAACAGTCCCTTATGAAACAGGAACTTTGGAAGAAAAAAAAGCATTGATTTGGCCATTGCAACATGTTAGATAAGGAAAAAGTTAGTGAATAAATACATATCAGTTACCATGACAATTGATTTACACCTACTTTTTACTTGGATTGAAAGCTTGTCCTTTTAAAGTCAAGTTTCTCTTTGCTAAGAAAGGCAAAAATCTTTCCTGGAATTTAGAAAGATAAGAGATCCAAGGGCAGCTAATTAACAATTTGTCATGGAAATTACATTTGTTAAAATGTAATTAAATGTCTGTCATAAGGAGTGGCTTAAACTACCGAGTTTGTGTGATAATTAACTAACTATATTCACATTAACTCAAAATTGAATAAAAGTCTCATGGTGATGAGGTCTATCTTCTTAGAAAAAACTGGCATAGGGGCCGGCCGTATAGCCCAGTGGATAGGGCGCCGGTATGCCACATGGGAGGCCCCGGGTTCGGTTCCCGGGGACCTCTCCTAGTGGGCAGACCGCCTTGAGAAGGACAAGTCGCCATGGGCGGGCAGAGCCTCCGTGGGCAGGGCCAAAAAAAAGCTGCCATGGACAGGGCAAAGCCGCCACGGGCAGGGCAGGTCGCCCACGAACGGAGCGCAGCCAGCCACCCGCAAACTGAAGCAGAGCTGGCCGTGAATGGAAGCAGAAGCCGCCCACAAGCTGGGCAAAGCCGCCTGCGCGGTGACCGGTCTCGGCGCGTCGCCGCAACGGGGGAGGAGACAAAGCAGACAGAGAGGAACACAAGAATGGACAACAGCAAGAGCAAGCAGAAGGGGGGGGGGGATATGTAATAAATAAAAACAAAAACAAAACAAAAACTGGCATACAAGGTTTTGGGTTTTCCTCTTAAATGACTAACAAATGAACTTTAAAATATAATGCAGAACAGGACTTCCAGTTCTGTCCTTGATAGAATCGTTTCTATCAAATAATCCTCTCCCCCAAAACAATCAAACGGACAGCTATATCCAACAACTTTGTTTAGATAACTAGAGAGCAACCAATGTTGGCAAAGAGAGGCTATGATTCCTGGCAAGAAGGAAGTGGGAAAGGTGAACGTCCACACCGACCCTGCTTTTTAGACAGAGCGCATGTTCCAAATGGCAACGAGGGAAGCAGAACCCAGATAGAAAGCTTCCCTCTTATTTGGCAAACTATCAGATTGATGCTGCCAAAGTGGCTAAGACTTGGGAGCAAAATCCTGGAGAGAATCATATTCGAGGTCCTAAAGGAAATCACAATATATTAAAGGAATTGGTAGTATAAAATATTCTCTGATCACATTCCCTAAGACAATTAAGATAAATTTACAAACCTAATTTCTTTAGAAATTAACTCTTAGGTCACATGAGAAATTATAAGATAAATTAGGAAAGACACAGAACTGAATGATAATGAAAATACTACATATCAAAATACATGGGATACAGCCAGAGTGGTAATTAAAGGGGTATTTGCAATCTTAAATGCTTATAATGGGAAAGAAGGCAAACAAAATGCAATGGGCTAAAAACTGGTCTTAAAAAGTTGTAAAAAGAATATCAGAGCAAATCCAAAAAAAAGAAGAAAATAATAAAGAGCAAAAATAAATTAAATAGGAAACAAAGATACAATAAAGAATATCAATAAAACCAAAAACTCATTCTTCCATATAATTAATAAAAGAGAAACTTCTGGCAAAATGATCAAGGAAAAATGGGAAATGTCACATAAACACAACAATGTGTGAAAAGCTGATTATACTTACAGACACTACAAATTATCTTAATTTTAAAATACTATGAAAATTATGTTGATAAATTTGAAAATGTGGGGAACATGTACAATTTCCTAGAATGACATTTCTGACTTAAGGAGAATAAAAACCTATTTTAATTATAAGTCAAATTATAACCACAACATAAATTGAGGGACCTTCTCAAAATAAATGGCCTATAATCCTCAAAATGCCATGGTCATAGGGGAGCAGATGTAGCTCGTGGTTGAGCGCCTGCTTCCCATGTACAAGGTCCTGGGTTCAATCCCTGGTACCTCCTAAAAAAAAAAACAAAAAAGAGGAAAAAAAATTTTAAAACCATGGTCATGAAAGAAAAAGGAAAAAAGGAAATGAACTGTTCAGGATTAAAGGAGACTAAAGAGATATGAAAACTACATGGAAATAGATTCTGGACCAGAATAAAATTGTTTTTCTTTTGCTATAAAGGACGTCATTGAGAAAACTAGAAAATCTTAATAAAACCTACAGATTAAATAATAGCACTATAACTGTTAATTTCCTGAATTTGACCATTTTACTGTGGTTAGGTGAAAGAATATCCTTGTTAGAAATACTTGAGGGAAAATAATCCCTCAAGTATTCAGAGGCAAATGTACGTCCAGTCTGTAAACTGTTTAGAAATAATGATAAAGCAAATGTGGTAAAAGCTAACATTTGAAGGATCTGGCTGAAGGGAATACAAGAAGTCTTTGTACTATTTTTGAATTATTTCAAAATACAAAGAAAACAATTCATCCACACCTGAAAACACAGATCTCTTCATCATCAACCCTAAATAAAGATATTAAAACAAAGTCCACTCTACTTCCTTCTAGTTCAAATCTACAGTGATTTTCTGATGCTTCTGATATTAGTGCCAAATTCACAGGAGCAAAAGTAAAGAAAAATATAAGATAGTATTTACAAAAGAAGTTTCTTTAAGTTTAAATGTAAGGGAAAAGTGATGAAAAGTAGATCTTAATTCATATAAACAATTTTCCTAGGACAGAATCTAAAGTGTTTCTAAGCTCACTTTAACATCACTCTAAAATTCATATATATAATAGATCATAAGACAAGAAAGTGTGCCTAATGTAGAAAAAGTGTGCTTAATGTAGAATATTATTGCCTTGATGATATATTTGGAAAGAAGGAAAATTTCATGTTTCATATTTTTTTAGTGCAGTGGTAGCATATTAATTCTAATTCTAATTTTACAGCCTTGGAATTATGAATGGTATTCATAATAAGTTTTAGCAGATTGAGTTTTTAAAAATATGAATTCTCATTTCAATGCTATATCCATTTTGAAGGCTAGATTTCTGATGTGAGTTAATGCTTAAAATGTTAATCAAAAGATTTGTATATTCTGCTGGGTACAATTTATTTAATCGTATAATGACTATGCCTTTCCAAACTATCCACAAATTCCCAGTACCCTCAAAGGCCCCAAATGAAATGTGTAATTTTAAAAAGACACAAATAAAAGAGAATGAAGTGCATGATTAACTTCTAGTATTTTTACAAAGAGCTGACATCTAAATAATAAAATTATTGGTTAAATTAACTTTCTCAGAAAAATAAGCTATTATTTAATTTGTTTTTCTAGATGGGAAATTTTTTTTTAAATTAAAGTTATAGCTGGTTTTCTTTAAGAGGAAAATAATGACCTAAAAGTAAACATCCCTTGTTCAGCCACCTTAAATCGTAAAGTGAATTCCCTGTAACAATTATATTAAAAGGCATAGCCTAATGACCATGTTCAAATGTAGTTATTTCTGGATACTGTTATTTGTTTTTCCAAGCAAGTTTTGAGGACAGAAAAAGGATAATCTACTATCAGACAGTAAACATGGCATGACAAAACTCCTTTTAGACAATCAACAATGTTATAAAATCAGAAGAAAGTAAATGAGACTCAAAAAGATCAGGGAAAAAATCAAATGTGTCATCATCATCTCAACAAAACAACTAACATTTATTGAGCTCTTAAATTGTGCCAGGCACTGATCTAAAGCAACACTTCACAAGTTTTATTTCAAGTAATCCTTCAGCTACATGGTAATTCAAAGAAACAGATTTCCCTGAAGGCTGGAAAGAGGGAGCCAGAAGTCTTGTTCAGGATAATGAAATGAAATGAAAATTCAAAAATACATCAATTATAAGAAGTTCCCTCAGGATTTAAAGATTTATTTAGGCTGAAATAATGGATCTATGTTTCAGAGATAATAATTAATTTATTCATTTCCAAATATTTACTGAACACCTAGCATATATGCCAGGCATTGTGTTTGGTGCTAAGGATTCAATGGTGAAAAAACTAGATACAGTCATAATACTCATGTATATTACAAACTGGGATGTGGGGAGTATTTAATTACAAACGAAGAGCTTTCAAGCAAGGAACATGCAAGACTAAAAGATTAGCCAAGATTTGAAAACACAGCAAGAGTTAACTAGGTGAGGTTGAAATGGCATCCAGGCAAAGGGAATTCAACTTGCAAAGGTCCTGTGGCAGGAGATGGAACATGGAATCAAAGGACATTCAGCCTGGATAGAGCCCAGAGGATGTAAGAAAGAGTATATGGGCAGGAGCTGGTAAGGGAGGCTGGGAAAAATCCCAAAGTCTTATGGACTACTGTAAGGATCTAGGTTTTTAGCCTAAATGCAATTTTTTTTAAAGATTTATTTTTTATTTATTACATACCCCCCCC
>PVKH010007399.1:0-20254 GCA_004027955.1 Chaetophractus vellerosus | reverse complement strand
AAGTCTCTGGGACATATATTTAACAAGTGTAGTGCTAATTATAGGTTCAAATAAAAGGGGCAGAAGAGCCATGTGAAGGGAAACTATAAATGAGTCTAACTCTGTTACACTGGAGAGCATAGGTCCACTGAATGGGTGCTGAATTCCTGAGCCTGTCTGCCCTGCCTGTAGTGTCTAGAGATCTCCAGAGCCCTCAGGAACCCTGCTGTTTGAGGCACTGTTTACTGTGGCAGTCAATGTGATCTTGCTGAGATGTGCAAAAGCATAACCCCTGGAATGACCTTCTGACTCACTTTGAAGTCTCTTAGCCATAAAAACTCATTTGTATTTAATATTTACCCCTTTTGGTCATGGTCTTTTTCCATATGCATTTCTTGTTGGCGCTTGGTAATAGTCCCTTGGTGCCAGGGATGCTTATCCTTGGGAGTCATGTCCCAGGCCAAGGGGAAGGAAGTGCATTTATATACTGAATTTGGCTTAGAGAGAGCCCACATTTGAGCAACAAGGAAGCTTTCAGGAGGTAGCTCTTAGGCAATATATAATACTAGGCTAAGTTTCAATTTCACAAGAAAAGGTTCATAAGTGCAATTGTCAATACCAAGGGCCTGATGTAATGGCCTGTCTTCCTTCACTAGGCACTGCCCATGTACTCAGGGGATTCTTGCTGCTCTATTAGAGAATGTAGCAGGACTCCCCAGGATGGGAATTCAATATTCTTTCGGTTGTTGTGTGGGTTTCCACCCACCAAGACAATGCCCTATGAGTGCTTGAACATATTCATATATCTTAGAGGCATGTCCCAGGTGCACCCCTCCCCACACATCCCCCCATCACTGACAGCCGCACCAGTGGCCTTCCCCTTCCACAGTTGTGACCCTTCTGTGATTCAAAACCTCTCCAAAAATGAAGCCCCAAAAAATAACCAAATGAAGTTGCTAAGAAAATGAAATAATCATATTAAAAAATAACAAATGAAATACACAACTAAAAAATAAAAAAATTTAAAAATTGAAATAAAATTTTAAAAACATTATTTAAACTTTGAGCTAGGATATATTTAAAGGAGTATTTAAGATTTCTCAATTTTAGCTCTTTAAATCATGGCCTTTATTATTGTTTCTGCTTTTATTCAACTGTGACAGACCTGCTCTTGACTACCTTTACTGAGATGTTTTGTTCCTGTATTTTCCTGTATAAATTTTTGTAAATTTTTGTTAATTTAACAGATATATGAAAAGTAATGTCTGGGGAGTACAGATACACACACATACACATTATTTGTAAACACACACACACATAGAGACACATTAAATCGGCTTTAAGATCTACAGTATTTAAATCCTCCATGTTTTTATTTTTTGTCCAGATAATTTGGTAGAGGCTTAGAGGGTATCTATAAAGTCTTCAACAGTTTGTTTTATTAATTTATCCTCATATGTTAATGATTTTTTACTTTATATAAAGCTGTGAAATAAGGCACATAAACGTTTATGACTGTTACCATTTTGAATTTTACCCTTTTTAAACATGAAATGACCTTCTTTGTATTTTCAATGTTTTTATTGTGTTTTGAAGTTGGTACTTTTTCCCTTTTATGTTTGCCTTAAAATCTTTGCACACATTTTGTTTGTGCACCTCTCTTGTCATTTTAATTTAAGTGTCCCTTTAAAAGCAACAATAGGTGGAGATTGTGCTATTTTGGCTGCTTGTTGTTCTGAAGGAAGTTGATTTGCATCTTGTTCCTTTGTGGAGAATCTGTACTTTCTACCTGGTTGTTCAGAAAACTTTTCTTCCTCTTTGAAATTCAAGAATGTCACCAGGATATCTAGCTCTGTCGGTGTGGTCACTAAGCTAACATGGATTCTCTTCCTACTATAAGCAGAAATGCTGGATAAGGTAAAATAAAAAAAATTTTAAATACATAGCTCTGTACATCATTTTCCTGTTTGCTCATAGATTCATCTCCTGCCTTCCCCTGTCCCTGCTCTGCTCTGCACTGTGAGGGGATGGTCCCTGCAAACTCCAGTTTCCCTTGCCATAGGCTTCTGTGATTTGGCCAAAGGATGGCACCTGCGGAATAAGAAAGTGGGAAAAAAGATAGGGTAAGGTATTTCACCCCATCTCTGTCTGCTCTTGACAAATATCTCTCTTCAGTGGTTCCTGCTCTGGATCTTGCCAAAGCAAAGCCCATTCTTCCATGGTCCCAGTTCCCATTGGGCAACCCATTCACGGTACTTGTTCCTTCTGGGCACCCCAACCTTGAGTTTCTGGAAATACCACCTTCTCCCTAAGTTCCTCCACACTAGGATGGAAAATAACTTTCTGCCGTTGCTAGTCTCTGCTAACCATTCCCTGTTTGGCTTTTCAACCCTTCCAACAACTTAGTAGTTTAGTTTTAAATCCTTCTATTGCACTACCTCACGAGGGCTCTGCTTTCTTGATTAGACTGGGACCGTTAACATACCTTAATTTGAAAGAAAGAAAGGAAGAGGAAACAAACTCAGAACCCAGACTGGTAAACCTAGCAGTGGATGCAGCCGCAGCCCAAGAAACACAAAAAAGGCTTAATAGCTGCTGAAGATATTGGTGAAGTTCTTCCCCCACCCGCACCCAGAATTACACACCACTCCTGGAAGAAATTTGCTACTCAGAAAAGTCAAAAGAGGAAGAAAAAAGAGAATTAATGCCTCAAGAAATTGAGATAATAGAATGACATTCTGAAAGGAGATAGGAAATGGCAGTTAAAATGATTTTTTAATCATGAAAGAAGGAATAAAATGTGTAATGAAAGATTCATAGTGGGAAGAAGAGGTGGATTTATGAAAGGATCTGCTAGAAACGATCCTTTGAACTGCTAGAAATGGAAAACGTCGTCACTTAAATGAAAAAGCAGTAGACAGGTTAAACAATGAGTTAAATAACAATTGAAAAGAGAATTTGTGATTTTGAAAATAATTTTGAGGAAATTACCTGGAAGATACATACAGAGATAAAAATATGAAAATAATTAAAAGGAGTTTAAGAAACGTGGACGATACAATGATGTATCAGTCAAGATCAGTTTAAGAAACTGTGACCACTCTAGATATTTTATGCAGGAAGGGACTTAATAAAGGGGATTTGATGCTTACAAAATTTTTGAAGAGCTGAATGAATGGATTTTAGGTGGGACTCCAGAATGACTCCTAGAATAATTTAGAATTGACCCACTAGGGGAATTGCTACCAATGAAGCTGCTAAAGATAATACGCTACTCCTGCAAATTTCAGCCCCCCGAAAACTGGAGAATCTATCCTGAGGCTGTGATTCAAGTCCACAAATCATTGTTCCTGGACTGCCATCAGAAATCTTGCTGCTGGACTGGTCCAGCCATGCTGCTGGACTGCTGGAGAGTGGACACTGAAACATCAATGCAGGAAAATATCATGTTTCCATGACCTTTTTTTCCCCTGCACAAAACAACCAAAAAGCAGCAGGAAAATGGCCTTTTTTTTTTCTCCAGTGGCATGCTGGAGCCAGCTCAAACTAGCAAGTGAGAGATGATTGTTAAATTTTCAGGAATTTTTTTCAACCAGTTATTAAACATAGTCATTCTTAAAATTAAATTCTATAAACTTACAATTAAATACACTATATTAAGAACAAGGGTAATAAGTACTAAAAACCTCATCACTTCCTAATTATTTTACACACTTTCCTATTGTTTCTACTTATGCTGCTTTTGAGGTTAATTCAGTCTTTTGCATCTATATGGTGGAAATACTGTGGAATGGTGAGCATATCTCTTCCCAATTCCATGTTTGGTAATATCATGTTGGTAGCTTGAAATCAACCATTGTGGTAATATTTACACCACAGGAATAGGCAAATGCTATAAATTGGGGCTTTTATTTTGAGACCCAGTTGATAAAGGCACACTGCTGCCTTTATCTCATTTTAACATTTCAGATTTTGTGCAAGTGCTTTAGAAGAATGCGACTAATTCTCGTCCGGAACCCTAGTAGCAAGGGAGTTTGTAAAATAGTTACTAGCTTTCCAACTTCTTCAATCAGGTGGAGTGTGAGTATCCAGTTTGAATATAGAGGTCCAATAGATTTTTAATAAAAGTTTACAAAAGAGAGACTGGAGGGATTGAGAGAGACCATATAGCTGAAAATACAATGACTTAGATTTGTTCAGGTTAACTATTAATATGTGAACAACCGGTATACTGGTAGCGGATGTAGTGTCAGTCATGGATATGTTCAGAGTATAAGGAAATAATTTATAGTTCTCTTCTAAGTTGAGCTATAATTTAAATGAGGTTGAAATAAATATATATTTTCCAGATGAAGAATAAGAAAGAGAGCTTGCCACGTACAGCCCCTTACTGAAAGAATTACTGATGGAAGGGAATTGCACTCAGAAGCAAAATGTGGCCTTCCAGAAGCAATGATGAACAGATAAATTGGTAAAAATGTGGGAAAGTCTAGATAAGCATTGAATGTAAGAGACAGCAATAATGACAACAATAACAATGATTAATATTGGTTTAAAAATAACTTTGAAATAGTGGACAAGAATAACATGGAAGAACTTAAGAAAATAAAGTTCTATCAGAAAATGATAAACAACTCAACAAATAAAGGTGAAAGGCAAACTTTACAGAAGAAGAAATAGGAATGGCCCAAAGCCATATAAAATGATGTTAAATGTAAAGCAATCAAGGAGATCCAAGGAAGAAAAATGAAATGGCTTGGTAATACCAGTGTTGGCAAGGCTAAGAGGGAAATGGACACACTATTAGACTAATGATGGGCTTGTAAATTGTAAATGACTTGTAAATTGTGAAAGCCATTGTGGTGGTTTTAAAAGAAGTCCAAAAATTCTGTGATGCTATCTATTTCAAAAACTGGAATCCAATTCCCCTTTCCTTGAGTGACTCACTTCTAACAAATAGAATGTGGTGGAAGTGCCGGTGGGTGATTTTCAAGACCAAGTCATAAAGGCTTGTGGCTTTCTCCTTCTTCCTCTGGGATCAATTACCAGCTGCCTATGCCATAAGAACACCCAAGCATCCCTACAGAGAGGACCATGAGGTCATGAGACCTCATGTGAATGGCCTATGGGTGCGCCATCTTGGAAGTGGCTCCTGTCTTCCCAGTCATGCCTTCTGATGATGGTAACCCCAGTTGATATGTGGACTGCAATCTCATGAGAGACCCTGATCTGGAACAACCCAGCTGAGCCATCCCTAAATTCCTGAACTACAAAAACTGAGATAATAAATATTTGTTGTTTTAAGCCACCAAGTTTAGGGATAATTTGTTCCATAGCACACAATAATGACCACATCCACTTTGGAGGGCAATTTGGCAAAACCTGTCAAAGGTGAAGATTCACATATTCAACAACCTAGTAATTTTTCAGCTAGGAATGCAGACTAAAGAAATGCCTGCCAAGAGGTTCACGTAAGGATATTTCTTGCAGCATATTTTATTTCTCTCAATCAGGTAATGGATTTCAATTTATTAATACAATGGAAAACTGTGGCACAGTTAAAAATGAATTAACTAGGTGTATGTGAATTGATTTGAATAAATCCCCCGAATCTAATGTAGAGTAAAACGCTCAAGTTGCAATAAGATACGTATGGTATGATATTTATGTAAATTTAAAGATATACAGAAAAATACTATATATTCTATAAAATTGCATCCAAATATAGAAAAATTTAAAAGCATGGACTGGAAAGATACATTCCACCTCCAGAATAGAGTTGTCACTGAGGAGGGAGGGAGGTGAAAGAATAGAAGAGGTGGGCAAGGCTTCAGTGTAATATATTATTTCTTTAAAAAAGCTAAAGCAAATATGGCAAGATTTTAGCATGTGTTAAATATGGGTGGTGGGTACACTGGTGTGTTATGTTATTTGCTGAATTTTCTGTATGTTTGAAATGCTCTTTATTGTCATTAATGCAGATCTTCATTCTGCATCTTTAAAAACAATAAAAAAAATTTTTTTTCTTCTTTGCTTTGCACAGGCCTCCACCTTTTCCAAATCAGCTCCTCTCTGAGCCTGTTGTTTTTTCTCTTTGCATTGGTATCCCCTCACCTTTCTCTATTTCCTTTTGAATCTGCATTATTATTTCACAGACACCCTGCTTTCTCCCTTGTTTTTAAGGACATAAAACAGAAACTTTGCAAAATCATCTTATTTCTTGTATCGCTTTATTGTATGTGATAGACTTTTGCTCGACTTCTTAAAAGTGCACCTGTCTGTGAATGGTGCAGACGTCTACACAGACAACCCCTGCGCCCCTCAATGTTTTCTGCTTACTCATTCTTGTCTGATTTGAGATCCATCCAAACCCAGTGTTTGCCAATTGGCATGCCCCTGCAGGAGCTTTGCAAGAACACAATTGTTTTATAAGTGCTTTGCCCGATGCCCAGAGTCTAGCTGGCACCCATCTAGCGCGTCTTTGTTGCAGTAAGATGGGATCGTCTTGTCCCCAAAACTTAGCTCTTGAACTCTGAGGAGGAGACGCACATTTCTGGGTTTACTTCAGGCATTCTGCAGCAATACACGAAAATAATACATAATACACATAATCCTCATAGGCCATTGCTCCCAGAGTCCTTCCTTGCCGACATCCTGGCCTGCAGTTAATTTCACATCTTCTTGTGCAGTGTCTGCACCTCCTACCTTTCCATGCCTAGCCATCTTGCATTCTGGGGGTACGGTCCCAGAGTACCTGTAGAGAGACAGTCGCCTCTTTCCAGTGGCGGAAATAAAACGGTGGGGATTTGACCTTGGCTGCTTTCAAAAAGCATTTCCAACACAGTTGGAAGGGTGATTGCCTGATGTTAAAGTTGGTCATCCCTGAATCCCTGAAACAGAAGAGAATTTGGGTAGATAAAAATCTCTTCCCTATAATTTTGTCTCTGAATTCAAAATGTGGACACGTCACTCATTGTCATTTTAACCCTAACTGTGCTGACTGAGTGGAAATTTCTCCCATACCCTGGAATTGGTGCTGTTGGGACTATCATCTTTGTGTGCCTTCATTGTTTTTTTTAAGGGGAATTTGTTAAAGATCCCATCAGGGTTGGCTAGGCTCTTTAACTTTTAGACTGTCCTTTGTGTGTCTGGTAATTAAGAATGGGAATCTTTGGAAAGTCTGTGCTATATACGGTGAATATACTCCAGGCACTCTATAAAGAGTTCAAGCTTCAGCTGAGACTTTCAAAGTCTAAGTTATTTGAAACAGTCTCAGGGGCACATTAAAGTGTATTTCCCTAAATGTTTTCCCTCTTCTCTCTCTGTAGTCCAATACCAGAAATCTGCAACTTAAATAAATTACATTAGAGCAGGGCTTCTCAAACTATTTGTGGTGAAGGACCAGTTTGGTTGTTGCTGTTAAAGTTCCAGTCCTTTGCAGACTGATACTTTTGTAAAATACAAGAAGAATGAATTATCAGAAAATTTAAAATAAAGAAGCAAAAAAAAAAAAAATCAAATGCACTGATCATATGCTTGGATGTTGAGGCTAAGCTAAAAGTTGCTATAAATATTTTCAAATGCTTACTATCTCAATTTCAGAACACATCCCCTTGTTGACCAGCAACAAATGATGTGTGGACTAGCAGTGATCTGCACTTACACTTTGAGTAGTACTGCTTCAGGGGCCCTGCAGGATTACAATTTGGTGTATTCTTCAATAATAATAATAATAATAATAATAATAGTAATAATAATAACAATACTGCCATACAACAATGTGTCTGGGTCCTTGGTACCCTAGAGTCAATGTGAGTCTCATGTCTATGTGAGTGGGCCTATTGAGTTTATTTCTCTGCCAAGAAATGCTCCTTGACCCTGACAATGGGAAGCACCACTTAAACTGGGGGAGATAGACCCCACCCCTTTCATTTGTAGCCTCCTTGTCCTTGAAGTGACCGTGGAGCCGGCCTTCCTGGTGGCCAGGAAATAGGCTCTTCAACTTTGGTGCCTTCCATTCAAAGCCCCTCTTCCTGACGCAGCCAGCCCCTGCAAGACGCCACCGGTGCTGAGGCACCCCTCCCTCCCGACCCGTCCCGGCATGCTCACCCACCTGCTCCCCTCTGCACAACACAAGCCAGCTTCTCCCTGAAGCTCGCTCTCTGCCCAGGTCCTTATCACCCTCTTTCATAACCCAGCATGCTTTATCGTCAATCTAACAAACCTGTGACTTCCTTTGGCCTCTTCATCTCCCTTCATACAATCCTCAGCAAATAATAACTGATGGCATTTACTGGGAATTTAGAATTTGCCTGGTGGTGTTGTCCATACCTTATCATATTTAATATTTACAGAATGTATCCAAAACTCAGTTTTGCAGAGGAGGGGATTAAGGTACAGAGAGGCTAAGTTACTTACATAGCTAATAAGGGCAAAGCAAAGTCCCAAATCTAACACTCTTTGACCAGAAAGTCCTGATTGCCTTACGTAAATATAGAACATTTATTCACACGAGAAACAACCACTTAAAAAATTTGAGTAAAATTGCTGTTGAAATACTTCATTTTTTTATTCATTGCCCTCCTTGTAAGGATCCATATGAAAATGCTCTTTTATTTGAGATTCACAACATTTGTCTTTGCCATTGAACTTGCGTCTTTCCCTTTCTTAGCCAAGGAGAGACTCTTAAAGCTTGGGTTTCCCCAGGCAGCTTGGAGTGAAATTGAGTCCTTAATTGCAGCAGCTGTTTTTAGCTTTCCTTGGGATAATGTTCTTCCCTTTCTTGAACATGGCTTTCTTTATCTATATGGATGGTTCAATTGCACATGTTTTCTTTCTTGTTAGACTGTGAGCTTTTTGGATGCAGAGACTGAATGAATTAAATGTGTACCTAATCTCGTAAGCTGCCTTTTTGGATGCTAATTCTATTGGTATATCGAGTGGGATTCAGCTATAACCAGTTTTTCCTGCAGAGTGCTCAGCATCGAATCTTTGGCGGAACTGGGGAGTGGGTAGCATCTGCCTTGTTTCCTGTGTGTTGGATGTGTTCACTAGGGCTGTGAAAATTTGCGTGGTGGATCCAAAGCTTCAGACAACCAACTAAAAGGTGATTATGGGAAGATATTTACAAAAATGCTGAGAAACTAGAGAGATGAGCTCATTTCCTGGGTGAAATGGGAAGGACTGCTAGGATGCCTTTAGCTCCAGAATGATGTTGGTGGGTCTCTCTCCAGGTAGCTCACTTACATAAGATCAGTGTTGGTGTCTCTCCATACATGTGGAGCCTTAAACAATGCTTAAAATAAGAGCCTGGGAGGCTGACCTGGGTACTGGGGTGAGACCTGAGGCTGAAGCTGAAACTACATGGGCACTTTAGCCAGAGTTGACTTCTCATTCGCTGGACCATGTGAATCAGTCCATGTTGCAATGACCATGGGGTGCTGCCCCAGGAAATCAGGAATGGCCTTAAGGAAAAGAGAGAGTGGTCCTGATTAAAATGTCTCATTTTCACTTTGATGCCTATTTGGTCTGAAGACTAGGAAAGGAGATGGCAATTGAAGTGTTCTTCCAGAGACAGATTCTTCCGTTCTGTTTATGTGTAAAGATAGATTTGGGGAACCGGCTGTAGTCCTATTGGTAGGGCTCCGGTTTACCACATGGGAGGCCCGGGTTTGGTTCCCGGGGCCTCCTCGAGCAGGCAGACCGCCTCGAGAAGGCAAGCCGCCGCGGGCAGGGCAAGCCGCCGCGCGGTGAGCTGACTTAGCGGGTCGCTGCAGTGGGGGGAGACAAGCAGACACAGAAGAATGCAAAAATGAACACAGCAAGAACAAGCAGAAAGGGGTGGATATATAATAAATAAAAAATAAATCTTTAAAAAAAAAAGATAGATTTGGCCAGGAGGGAAAAGACTGACATAATTAGCTGAAGGTGTCCCCCCGAATCTGGTAAATGCATCCTACTGTGTGATAACATTGTGCCGTTTGTGATGGGCCTGTGGACATACATTTTGTTAGCTGTGGAAAGAGTTAAGGGTGATCTGGAAGCTGACAGATGGCTCTTGACTTGGCCATGTGTCTGTTTTACTTTTCGGGGCCCAGAGTATTTGTGGGAGTTGTCCCAGTTGTTATGTTGAATGAAAAGTACCTCCAGTAGAAATGGAGAAACCAGGAAGTGTGGCCTATTTTTTAGGAAGATAATGAATTCATTTTTAGACATCTTGAGTTTGGAATGAGAGTTTGACATCTGGGTGGAAATGTCTGGGGCTTAGCTAAGGCTGTTGTAGTCGAAATAGTACTTGAGTCTCGAGTTCTAGAACTGGTTCTTTCACTACCTAGCTTTGTGGTCTTGGCAAACCCCCTTAACTTTTTGTTTTGCTTTGCTTTTTTAACATTTTTATTGTGGTAACATAGATGCAACATGAAATTTCCCATTTTAACTACTTATATGTATATAGTCCAGTGGTAATTGATTACATTCACAATATTGTGTCACCATCCATTACCAAAACTTTTTCATCACCCCAAACAGAAACTCTGTACCCATAAGCATTTACTCCTCATTTCCATGCCCCCAACCCCTAGTAACCTCTCATCTATTTTTTGTCTTTAAGAATTTGCTTATTCTAGATATTTCATGTAAATTAAATCATACGGTATTTGTCCTTTTGTCGGGCTTCTTTCACTCAGCCTAATGTCTTCAAGGTTCATCCATGCAGTCTCATGCATTGGTAATTCATTCCTTTTTATGGCTGAATAATATTCCATTGTATAGCTGTACCACATTGTGTTTATGCATTCATCCCTTGCTGGACACGTGGCTTGCTTCCACTTTTTGGCTATTGTAATCAATGTTACAATGAACATTGGTATATGAATATCTATTTGATTCGCTGCTTTCAATTCTTTTGAAGTCCCTTAACTTTTAGGGCTCTTCTTCGGTTGACCTCTAGGTCAGCAGCTCTCAACCAAAAGGGGGACCAGCTGGTGTGTTCTAGGGAGGGAGAGGAGGTGGTGTCCTGCTGGGTCTGTCCTCAGTGGTGCTGATGGGAGCATGCGAGGAAAGGTGGCTTTCGTGTGGGTCTTTCCGGAGGAGTGTGGTCTGAGGTTTGGGCGCCCTCACAGTCATCCTCAGCCACTGGCATTCTGTTGACTGCCATTTCCTGTAAATTTACACCTGGTCACTCAGGAGGACCGCAGGGGAATTGCTTGGGCCATACTGTTTATCATGCCGGCTCACCACACAGTTGCCATTCAGACTCAAACTTTAGTATTTACAGGGATTGTACAAGTGATTCCCATGACGGTGACAGATGTGTTGGGGGACAGCTCAGGAATCGCTTCTCTCCCACAGAATCCCAAGCAGGGAGGCCATCAGCCTCTGAATGCCTCCAATGGCGGGGAAATCACTCCTTATGGTGTTGCCCAGTTAGAAAGTTGTCTTTTACCTGCTAGAAACTCCCTATAATTCCTGCCACTCGGTCCTAATTCTGCTCAGAGGTTTAGCAATCCTCTTAGCCCCCTTTTCCAGAGAAGGCAACAGAACTTGGAATGCTCAGCGACTTGCTCAATATAACAGAGTGTGCTATCGGGAGAGCTGGGACAGGAGCTGGACTCTTTCTGCTATGAAGGCCACCTTCCTAACTGCCTTTCCTCTGTCTCCTGTTTGCTTGCTCCTTCCTTCTCTTTACCACCTCTCTTCCCTCTCCTCCCTTTATCTTAGCCTGGAGCCTCTGCCCTGCCTTTGGGGCTGGTGGGATTGTCCAAGCTCTGGTCTAAGGAGCTTTTCCTGCAGGATTTGTTAGTCTTACGGAAGGGGACGCTTTAATTGCCTGAGAGAGTGCTGGAAGCTGTTCCACTTTGAGACATCACGTCTTGTTACAGCTGGGCAGGAGTGTCTGGCTCGTAGAATGGGGTGTCTCAGAGTGAGTGCTTGTGGGACAGAGACGGGCTCACAAGCCACTCACACAAACAGATGTCTGCGTCGCGGTCAGGCTTGGGGGAGAGGGTGCTTCTCAGAGATGCGGAGTATTGAGTGTTATTTACTTAGAGCCTGGGCGTTTCCTGCCTGGTTTGGGTGCCCTGTGAGTGGAGCACCTGCTTTACCTGGGAAAAGTGAGACTCTCGGCTCTCCGTGTGCTCACAGCCAAGACGCCCAGTTCCAGGCCAGCCCGCTGTTTCCGGGATGCTCAGTCCCTCCTTACAAGGGTTGAGAAATAATTTCTATCTGACCAAGGAAAGGAGCAGAGACTATTCTTGTTTGTACAAAGAAACAGTTTGATGATGACTTGCTGTGCCACAGGTTACACAGGTTATTAATTAGTTCATAATTAATGGGGGAAAAAATGAAGGATGACATGAAGTGAAGGATGGGCTAAAACTTGAGTTCATCTGGGAATTGTTCAGGTCACTGGGACCCTGGAAATTTTCTGACTTTCCCTCTAGAATTGTGATTTTAGAAATAACACTGGCCACCTGCAAATCAGGATGGTCTTTGAAGGAAGGAGAGGAGGACTGAATGATGATGTCGTCCTCTCCCCTCTCTTCCCCCATTCTCTTGTGAGCAGGGAGAAGATGCCATTCCACCATGTGACCGCTGGCTTGTTGTACAAGGGGAATTACCTCAACCGATCTCTCTCTGCTGGCAGCGACAGTGAGCAGCTTGCTAACATCTCTGTGGAGGAGCTTGACGGTAAGGAGTCTGCCCTATTTCGGAAGTTAGCACTCCAAGGGTGGCATCTGTGGCCCCTGTGCCTCTAAGGTGAAACACCAGCCTCTGGCCAGCCGTTGGCAGTTGTGGCCAAGTCTATCCAAGGGGCTGATGGGAAAGAGTTCAGAGATAAAATGTTGCCAAAATGACTTCTTTGTGTGGGATAGACCTTGTAGCCTGAAATCGATGGTGAACATTTTGGTTTCCTTGGATACTGACTGGGGGAGATAGCCTTCACCTCTCTCACAAGGTGCTTTCCACATTATGGGATCTTTGCTACCAGTGGCGCTGTCTTGTTTCCTTATTGTCCTTTACAATGGACCTCAGCTGTAGGGGAGGTTTAGGCCCTGCTGTCTCTTGACTTGTGGCCATGTGCTTTGAATCCTGCCCAGATCAGAATCAACTGGAAGCTATGTCCAGGGGGGAGTGGACATTAATCATTTTAATTGCTTCTGTTCCTTTGTAACGCAGCACAGCCCTCCGTGTTCTGGGCAGGGGCCAGAGATGGGAATAAACCTGGAAACACAGTGGCTAAATTCATCCTAAGGAGCATAGCGCAGGGCCCCATTGGATTCTGGGTAAACCAACCCCCTTATTAAGTAGTAGAAAAATAAAAAGAGGAAGGATTCTTTTTCTAGGATAGAGAATTATGTTGATTCGACCAGCTGTTTTGCCTAGGTAAGCTAGGTTTACTAAGGTAGACCAGAATCAGTCGTCCTTAGCGATATTGAATGCTGTGTTCCTTTCTAAAGCAGAGAAGTCAAAATTACCCCAGATGGCCCACTTAGTTGCTTTTGAGTGTCATGGTCAAACCAGTGTGCTTTGTAGGTGCATGTTCTTGAGCCTTCTGCTCTGCGCCAGTGGAGTCAAACTTGCTTCTGTAGGTCCATCCATTTTGTTAGGAAGAGATAAGGGAAGCCAAGAGGCCAGAGCCCTTGGATTGTCCATTTGGTTTGCTTATTGAAATGAATGAGCACATGAAGTTGCAGAGGCTGCAGGCGTCAGTGGGCTGAGTCTAGAAGAGAAGGTAGGGGAGGTTGGAAGAATCAGGGAGTGATGTCTACAGAGCCAAGTTTCTTATTAAAGCAGGTGCTCCACTCTCAATGCAGAGCCTGAAGGCCTGAAAGGAGAGAGGGACCCTGGGAACCCTTGGGCCTTCGGTTGGCCAAAGGATGTGTGGAATGAGGACACAGAAGCAGGACACAGAGCCCGGAAGGATCTGACCTCATCCTGGTGACTGCAAGGAAGACAAGCCTGTGCTTGGGTGTGTTTGGCAGACTTTCCTGCACTCTGGGGCCTTTGCTTTGAATTGAGATTAGGGTAGGTCATGCATTGACGTGGGGTGGATTTTCATTTTTATTTACTTGGGTAAGGTGGAAAGAACAAATCCCCCTGTGCAGCCATCAGTTAGCAAAGGGGATTGGGAGCTTTCTTTGGCAGGGCCCCTGCTGAGCGGCCCTGGTCACGAGGACTTGACCATCTTTGCATTTCTGGCAACGTTTGAAGAGGTTGACTTTAAGAACCTAATGCAGTTTGGAAATGGTTTCTCTGAGATGTCTCTGAGCAGCAGCCTGTTAAACCCGTGCTCTGCTAGGAAAGCTGTCCTGAACTTTGGCCAGGGTGCCCACAAGAGGCCCACAAGCTGCATTTTGGCTCTTCTCACTTCGGAGGTAGGTAAGGGTGCACTACGCGTTCTTGGGCAAGCAGCCGAGCACACAATGCACAGGGCAGCTCGAACAGGGCCAGAGCTCACCTTTTCAGTAGGTAAGAGAAGCAGAGAGCAAATCCACCTGCCCTCCAAGCCCGGCATTGGAAGCCTAGGGACCACTGGGTAGAGTGAAGCCTGTACTTTATGGCCTGAGGCTGGCAGGTAAAGACGTTGTGTTTGTCCTTCAGGACGGGAATCTAGACTCTCAGCCTGGAGCAGGGCCATTTATTTTCTGATGGAAGATTCATTCTATTTATTTACTTTCTGCCACAGTGAACACTGAGTTGTGACTGATCATACTTTATCACCAGCATCTTGGGGCTCAGGGCAGGACTGCGCAGAGGTGTTCTGAGTTTAGAGATGGCAAAGTGAAGGCATCGGGCAGGCAGGGTCTGAAAACACGGCCTGAAACATTTCAGAGGACCGTGGATTGGTTCTCGGGTGAGTCAAAGATTCAGAGGGGTTAGCGGCTTAGTGTTCTCTTGGGGCTGTCACATGTCAAGCTGGGCCTGAAGTCCTGCTGCTCGGGACCACTGCTCCCTCCTCAGAGGACAGGCCGAGAGTTGACGTATGGGGCACTGATAGACCCTGCAGCGTCCTTAGCGGTACCATCCTCCTCCTGGCCCCATGGCGGCTGCAGCCTCCTGCTTGTGGATGGCCACAGGAACAGGTTCCCTTGTGCAGTTAGTGTTTATCACCAGTGACCGAATGTGCCTTTCTTTCGGTGTATGTGCCACAGCTGCCTAGTCCAGGGGTGGTGACCCTCCGAGAACAGGCACGAAAAAAGCCATGCGGCATGCATGCCACGTCCAGCTGCAATTCATTCCTGAGAAGGGTTTCTAGTTTTCCTCTTCAAACGAAATTCTGGAGGGAATAATGCAAAAGCTGCATCAAGTTGGGTAGAATGGAGGCGGAAATCACCCAACCAAACAAATTGTGGTAAAAAAAAAATTCAGCAAGGATGGATTGCTTGAGACATGCATTCATTCATTCCTGTTCACTCATTGATTAATTGATGCACTCATTCAAGGGGTGTTTACCCGAATGCTTTCTGGGTGCAAGAGGAAAATCAAATAAGTGTACTATTCACTGCCTGTCCACAAAGAACTTACAGTTGAGCCAGGGAGGTTAAGTATTAATTTATGAGCAGTATCTTATACTTTTGGAATGCTTCAAGTGGAATTTTAATAGACATATGAATTATAATTTTTTTTAAAAGTAAAGTCTTCTCAGTGCTATTTATTGAAGAATCCTGTGATTTGTTTACTGTAAAATTTTTAGATTTTTGAGTTGCTGAGACTTTTCTTATAACCTAATCTATGCCCAGTTTTGGTAAACATTTCACAAAGAGCTGAAAAGAAGATATATTACTTCTCTCTCTTCACACACAAATACATATATATTTTACTTTGTAATTTATATATTTTTCAAATCCTTTAAGTATTCATCTTTTTAAAAACATCTTATTTTGCTCAACAATGATATGATGGTGGAGTGCTTTCTAAACTATATTTTACCTGTTAGATTTTCTGTATTTCTAATAGTTTTTTGTGTTAAATTCTTCAGTGTAACTGTGGAACTTTTTAGTTTGTCTTGTTTTATGATTTCTATTTCATATGTTTCCTTGATGATTGTTCTTTGTACAACAAGAGTCTTAAGGTAGGTTCTTTCTTTGTTCTTTTGGACTATATCTATATCACTTCCTTTTTTCTTGTGTAGGGATTTTGAATGCAAATATCTCATTTTAAATTCTCCAAAAAGTGGTTGATTACTTTTAAACTGGTCAAATACAATAAATATGGAATTCGTTTCTGTAATTATCAATGTACTAACTCCTCTTTAATTACCAAAACAACGCTATTAATTTCCCCATACAGTACAAGAAATTTAGACAGCTTTTACTTTCCGTGCACTTTTATGCTTCTATTTTTCCCGACTTTGTTAATTTAATTAACAGATAATAGATCCAAATTGTTGTCTTACTATAATCATTATTATTACTTTTCTGCATAAGTACATTTTTAAATTTTGCTTTGGGCTTTTGCATTCAACTTTTAAATCATATTTGAGCAATTATTCCAAAAAAATACATTATTAAGAGGATTTAGTGCATACGGCCAGGGTTTTAAAAATATAGCTTCTTTCTACTCAGATTCATACCTATGGATCCATCTTTATGTCATCTTGTTTCTATCTTCAAGAATTTTTGTTTCCTAGAAAGGGATGTAACTTTTACCTTTTTTCCTGCTTTCATGCAGGAGTAGTGGTTGAGTGGTTAGAGATTTCTTGGCTCACTAGAACTCTCAAGGCCTTGAACTTTTGCCTACTGACATATAGTATTGGGGACAAATGTGTAGCCAGCCTGATCTTTTTTTGTACCTTTGTAGGTTGCTTATTATTTAAACTAATAATGATGATAAAACGCTTGAGAATAACACTTACTAGATTCTTCTTATATGCCAGCATTATGCAACCATTTTATATTCATTAAGTCATTTAACCCTAACAGGCCCCAAATAATGGATATGATTATTTGCCTTGAGATGTATTTTATTTATTCTTGAAATGTATTTAACAGGGCACCGTGAAATGGCTGAGCATGGGAATTTTACATTATTTTTTGCCATTAACATTGTTAGCTCCGGAGATCAGTGGTCTTAGGTCTTGTTTTCAGCTTAGGTTAGTTTTCTCTTACACCTTTGATGGTTGTTGTTTCTCTTTTCCTCTTCAGGGATATCTCTCATTCTAATGCTGGGACTTCATTCTTTGTTCCCATATCACACGGCTCTTCACACATCATTTTTCTCTTTTGCACTTCTGCATTTTGGAAAGACTTTTCAAGTTTGTCTCCTACATCACCAGTTTAGGTGTCTGCAATTTTTTCTTTTTTCCTAAAACAAAAATTATTTATATCCTTTAAAGCAGATTTTCACTATGTATTACATTTTCAGTTTCTTTGTAGCCTGATTTTATTTCAGTAATTCCTCTTTCTTTTTAAAAATTTTTTTTAGATTTACTTTTTTTATTTATTACAATTCCCCCCCTTTCTGCTTGTTCTTGCTGTGTTCATTTTTGCATTCTTCTATGTCTGCTTGTCTCTCCCCGCTGCGGCAACCCGCCGAGTCAGCTCACCACGCGGCAGCCTGCCTGCTCGTGGCGGCTTGCCCTGCTTGTGGGGGCTTTGCCCTGCCCACGGTGGCTTGCCTTCTCAAGGTGGTCTGCCTGCTCGAGGAGGCCCCGGGAACCGAACCCGGGGCCTCCTATGTGGTAAACTGGCGCCCTACCAATTGGGTTACAGCCGCCCCCCTAAAATTTTTTTGTTAATATAGGAAAGTATTAATGTACAGCTCAATTAATTATAAAAATGAACACATGTGTAACTACCACCTGGTTTAAGGAATATTCCAGCACCCCAGTGCCTCCAAAATGCCCTTCCCAGTACCTTTTCCTCAAAGATAAACCTTATTGTTGAATTGTATATGTGTTTTCCTTTTTTGTAAACAGGATCGTGTCATATATAATCTTTTGTGCCCAGCTTCTTTTTCTCAATATTATGTTTGACTCAGCCATGTTTTTGAGGGCAGCTGAAGTTCATTTGTTTTCATTAATGTATAGTGTTCCACTGTATATAAATATATCTCAATTTGTTTGTCCGTTCTGCTCTGGATGGATATTTGGGTTGTTTCCAGGCTGAGGCTATTAGGGTGAAAGCCAGCCTAAGACCTTAAGTCATGCTCTCCTCAAAGCTCCCTCTCCCTGTTTTTCTGAGGTCACACATAGTCTTTATTCTCTCCAAATCCTTTGTCTTATTCAGAACCACTTGTACAGTTTATGAAAACCTTTTCTACTTCCTGTCAAAATTATATTTTTTCTATAATAGTTTTTTTTTCTCCAAGTCTTCCAGATGATGCCACCTCTATTTTGCATTAGAATAGTTTTCTATATGATCCATTTTGCTTTTTTATTCTATTCTGCACTGTCAGTCAATAATGGAAAGTTCTTTGCAGGTCCAGTATTTGTTAGCAGATGGGGTTTACAAAGAGTTTTAGCCTTCACCACTCTGCCTCAGGTCTGAGATACTCCCCTTCTCAGGCCCAGACTGGAAAGAGGTTGATATGCACACCACAGCTCCAGTTTTTAGGAGATATTCATTTAGTCTATGGCTGCTGGGTAGGGGTGAGATCTTGATCACGTCCACTGCTGGTTTGCTCACTATGCCACAGAATTATATAACTTCCTTGTTCTTCCCCTTCGCTTTTCTCCTTCCTGTTCCTCAACTAGTATCTAGCATTCAGTGATTCCCTGCTCTATTCTGGTTCTCCCTCCCCCCCCCCACCCCCAAACAACCTAGAATGGATCATATCAACCCATGGAAATAGTTACCCTCAGAGTTGTGTTCTTCTCCCAGGGCAAGCTCTGGAGCTATGAAGTTGTGACTAGGATCCTGGTTCAGTCCCTCAGGCTTCCAGCAGTCACATTGTGCCAGGCACACATGCTCCCTGTATGTGCATGAGGGCTACACTGCTCCCTCTGGAACCAGAGCAAGGGATCCCACACTGGGGGGTGGGGGAGGGGCCAGGCGTGGTGCCGTTGATTCAGCACTCACCCTCTTTCTGGAGTTTTGAGAAAGATGTTTCTGCCAGTTTTTGTTGGTTGTTCAAAGCTTCTGTTGGGGGCCAGAACCCTGAAGATTCTCATTCTGCTGTCTTCATGATCTGCTCTCAGTAATCCCACATCTGTTTCTTTTTTCTATTTTCTGTTTCTCTAACAAGCTACCATATCTGTCTCTTCATTAAGATCATATTTATGTAATTCTTTGAGCATACTTTCCTATATGTTCTCCATAAAAGACTTCCCTCTCAAGGCTCAAAGGCAGGTTAAACCTCCAAGAGGAAGGTACCCAGGCAGATAAAAGATGCTGGTGTAAAGCTTTCTCCAAGCTTGGGAGCAGAGCTCTAAGCCATCTCAGAACTGGTTTTTTATTGAGTCTTTCTAGACTATGGTCAAATTTTTCCATTTATTTGCATGGCTATTAATATTAGACTATACACTGAACATTGTGACTGCTATGTTGTAGAGCATCTGGATTCTGTGATATTCCTCTGAAGAGTGTTTATTTTTTCCTATGGTAGGCAGTTCAATCACTGGCTGACCCATTCAACTTGGTTTTAGGTTTTGTTAGGTTTTGTTAGGGTGTGGGTCCTTACTCATAAGGTGTAGACTTTCTAGTATCTCAGCTGGTTGCCTGGGGTGTTAGGATTTTTCAGACATCTAGTTCTGCCTGAGTTCTGGTATCTCTGTTCTGTTCTCAAATTCATAGCAACCTGCCTGGTTTAATCTCAGCTTGCACCTGGGCTGCCTAGCCCTCAGCCAGGTATTCATGGGGAACCCACACACAGGTTTAGGAGGCCCCTCTTTACATGGGTTCCTCCTCTGTGCTGCCCTATTTCAGAGATTCTATACCATTCACCTACCCCAAATTCTTATCGCTTCCTCCTCAGCTCAGCGGGACCACCATGCTCTGCTTAGACTCAGGATCACTGTGCTATGGTTGGGGAATTGTCCCCAGGAAGGGAGGCAGGGTGAACATGGGGCTTATGGTGTGAATTTCCCTTTTCTCTGCTATCGCAATCTCATGCTACCTGTTGCCTATTGCCTGAAAACAGTTGCCTCATATATTTTGTCCAGTGTTATGGTTGTATAAAGTGAGAGGGCTATCCTTGTATCTTTGTCATCATCAGATGTCTTTTGGTAATTATTAAAAAAAATTTAAAGCCCGAAACAATTAAAAGTAATTTTCAAAAAGTATAGCACTTTACCCTTTACCAGTTCACTTCTGCTTGTGATTCTAAAATGGTTCTT
>PVKH010007398.1:0-20249 GCA_004027955.1 Chaetophractus vellerosus | reverse complement strand
AATCTTTTCAAACAAAACTGATTATTTTAATACAGCCAGTAGACTCGGTTCCTAAGATATTCTACCTTGCTATTTCCTATAAAATTAGCAAGTATTATACATTTAGAATAATCATAGTTATTTTTTTAATGTATCCTACTTTCCTATTTTCAGATCTTCTGATACCTTCCCAGGTCTCTATTTTTGGACTCTAAAAATAATCTTTAGTCATTTAATGTGTTCCTTAGCTAATTCAGCTGTGGCACTGCATTTAATACCATCTGGAACCATTAATTTTATTTTGTTCAAATTATCCAAGTATGCACTTACCTGAATTTCAACAGCAGCTATTTTTACAAAGTCTTCATTATTTTCCAATTTCCCAGACCACATTTCTTCTTTTTCTGCAGTACTGTAAAAGGAATGATTAAAACACTAAAAGAATTGAAACTCTGTGGAATGTTCTTTGAGCTGTCTCCATTCTAACAGCAATTGTCAATAAGATTTGGTGGAAACAATAGATTTTCATTTGTTGCTTTCCCTTCACTTGCTTAATTAAAAGCCTCTTTAAAGATTACTTTAAAAGCCTTCATTTTCAAATCAGCAGGATACTGAATTAATTTTCTTTGAAAGATATTTAATAAAACAGAGTCATAAACAATTAGTTCAATAACTAATGGAGCACAGGTGAGCTTTGTAAGACTGGAAAGGGAAGCACTGAGTGACTTTTTCATAAAAGAGTGTGTGCTTTCAAGTAAAGTCTATACTAGTCAATTTATCACAGTGTTCTCAGGGGCTGCCTTGTCCCTACTCTGTTAGATTCTAAACCCTGGATCCCTGCTGGCAGAGTCAACCCCTTCCAGTCTCTATACCATCCCTTACCAGGAGATATTTAAGGAGCTTAACATTTTCACCTTGGGCACCAACTACTGTACCTTCTACTCCTGCTCAGATCTGGGAACCTAATTTTTAACTGGGCTTCTGTCTTTATTCCCTGTTCAAGTCAACTTTCCAGTAGGCTTGGTTCTCTGCAATTGGGTTCCAATCTTGTTTTGCATATCTACCACCCATACCTCTTCCTTCACCAACCAGCCCTTGAAGCCCTGCCTGAGACAGAGCTCTGCTCCTTGAGGACAGCTTTCCTAACCACCATCTATGTATTAAGTGATTGGATTCTCCTTTACCTCATTCCGCCTGAGGGTGGGACTTCATGTCAGACAACCATACTGCCTTTTTGCTTGAATTTTCACCCATCAGTTATCTGATCCTTTGATTTGGAGAACTTTGCGTTGGAGTATACCTCCATAGTCCCTTCAAATGGCCGCTCTAAGGAGCAAGTGTCTTTGGGCCTTGATCTTTCAGAGTCTACTTTAATCTTAATAAAAACAAGGGCAGGTTTCACATAATCCAAGCTGAAAAAGCATTGGTGACATTTTATTGAAAATTCAACTGGCAAACAGTATACAGTTATTCGTAATTATATAATTATTGAAATTGCAATTGTCTTTTCACAATTAATCTAGTGAGTAATAAGGTATGTGCAGAGAGGTTTGTACCAGGCAATTAGGAAGGCATTGCAGGTCCAAATAATAGCATAAGGGCTTCAAATCATCTTGCTAGAGTTTCAAGGTTAAATTCATCAATGTGGCCAAAAGGGAAGCTGGCCAAGTAGACAAAGCTTGATCAAGGGCACTGTTCACTGTGATAGGGAGATTAAATTTTCTCCTGAGGAATTTTCTCTACTAAACGATTTTGAGTAGACAGTTAATATAATCATATTTTGATTATGAAGATTAGTCTAGCAGTGGTATAGAAGAAAGATAAGTGGGTAGAGATGGGAAGAAAGGAGGCTCTTAATATTCTGAAAGAAAATGGAAATGAACATTTGAGTTATGCATACGACTGAGGCCATCAGAAGAGAAGCAAAAAATATTTCAGACAGAACAAGGATAGTATGGAGTGATTGTTTGGAGAAAAAATGAGAAGGAAACCAATGAGTGTCCAGGTCTCTGAGATGGGTGGATTTGTGGAGAAGTTGGTGAACATGCAGTACAGGAATCCACTCATTCTTTCATTTATTCATTATTTTAAGAAGCATTTAGTAACTCCTATTTGTCTCCACTATGGAAGGCATAGTTGGAATCTGCAGTTAGAGAAATGGCTTTGAAAGTAAGGAGGACAGCTGGACTGCAGAGGTTGAATGGCATGAAAATCAATGGAAAATAGATGAGAAAGGAGGTTTTGTACAATTAAGGAGAAAAGGGAAGGAGATTACAGCTTTCAAAGATTAGCTCTTTTAACAATACCTGGTTCAAATTGAAAATTTTCTCAAGGAATAAAGTTTAAGGACATTATGAGGACAATTGACAAAATTAGATTCTGGTGATTGAATTAGAGTGATAAATATCCTGATTTATTTTCAGCTGAAAGTAGAAAATGTCTAATGTTCTATTACACTCTTATTTATTGTTTGGTGTGTGGCAGGCATCAAGTATTTAAAATTTTTAATAAGATATAATCTTTGACTTAGAGGAGTTTTCAACAACAGAAAAAATTAGAAGCATCTATTACTTTGTACCCTGTTCTGATATTCTTTACTGGAGTGTAAGCACTTAGGAACACAGGTCAGGATCTAATTCTTCCTGATGCTTCTCAAGCACCCAGCACCATTTGTGCTAAATATATACTAAGTGCTCATTTAATATACTGCATGAAATAACATTAGTCAGTGATGCAGATGATTTGTGCTTTGGAAGCAATATTATTAACATACAATGTAACCTACAAAAGTTCAATGAGAAAGGCATGGTTTTCGTGGAATCTTTTTAGGTTCTCTCAATTGGATTGTGAAGGAGCATGATCTAGAAGGATATTTTCCACAAGGGTTCCTTTACAAAAAGTATGCATTCATGAAAAATATTCTTATTTTGAAAACTCTACTATGGTTGTTCAGTTGTTCTTAGGAGATACATTCTGAAGTATTTAGTGGTAACTGGGCATGGTGCCTGCCTTTTATTCTCTAATGATTCAGAAAAATAATATAAGCAGATGATAGGTAGATAGATAGACAGATAGATTATAGATAGATAGATAGATAGATAGATAGATAGATAGATAGATAGATAGATAGATAGATAGACAGAGTGCCTGTGTATACACACAGAGAAAAAGAATGCTAAGAAAATGAGCCAAAATGTAAATAACTGGTCATTTTGATATATCAATCTTATTTATCTATTCTTATACTTTTTCGTAATTTTGAAATTATTGCAAAACAAAGAATTTTCTATGAAAACTTGAGGATATATGGTCAAGAAGAATTCATTCCATAACCAAAAGTTTTAGGGTTTGCTTTATGAGTTAAAAATCATTTAATATAAGGCATAGAGAATCTACGCCAGTGTGTAATAACCACTCCTCAATCAAAAGCAAAACCTTAGGTAAGCAGAAAGGATGGAGCTTGGAAATTAAGATTTAGGGAAATCCAGCAGGAGGGAGACGTTTGCCTGGGCATCAAGGATTTCTGGCTACTGCACTGGAAGCGTACACACCATTTGCTAGCTCTAATCAGAATAAAAGATGCTGAAGGCACTGGCAATAAGACCCTAGCAACCTCTGCCTGAGAATCGGTGCAGGGCTTATTGTGATCAGAGACAGCCTTTATGGCCACATAAGAGCCTTCCTGTCCTTCACACTTTAGGGTGCGCTATTCCCAAAGTAGGCTTAAACATAGTAATTCAATCACAGTTATTTTTCTACCTTTTCATGTTTCTTGGGTGCAATAAAAGTATTGATTCTATTGCACCAAGAAAATGAGTGTTATCTTAAGGATTATGCTCATGGACTAGGTAAAAGGGAATTCTATTAGTTGCAAGTTAAGTGGACTTATGACAAGGATAGAAGCATCTAAGGGAAACCCAGTACATAAAATGAGCTGCACTCCCAGGAGAGCCTGGAAGCAGGAACTGGTGAATGGCAAAGATTGTTTCTTGAAAGCTTTTCTTTTGTGTGTTTTTTTCACTCTCCTTTCCCCACAGATTAGCTTCTTCTTCATGATTCATAGTTAGGATGTTGTTTAGCCAGAGCTCCCTAGGTTTAATGGAAAGAGGAAATAAAACTCAGTCATAACTGAGTGTATTAAAAATACAATTTTTTTCTCACTTCTATTGCTGATCTGGATCTCCATTTCCACTTGACAGTGAAAAAGAAAATGAGATTCACTTAACAGCCACTTCTGGTTTAAACCTCAACTTCTTTTGGTAAATAGTCTACTGGGCATTTTCAAGTCAACTCACATTTAAGCCATAATCATTTCAATGATCCACCTCTTCCCAACTTATTCAGGGGTGATTCTGATAAAATCAGCTTGGCATGGCAGAGCGTGGGGCTCAGTGGAGATATAGTTGCTTCTTACTGTTAACACTTGATATTGCTCCCTGTTGAAATGATAAGTCATCTGTTTTCCCAGCTTGGACAAAGCTTGGTAATGACTCCACTGGGTGGTGACCAGCCATGTTTGCAATTCCATTCACCATCTCTCCGAGGTTCCAGCAGCCTCTTCTTCCTCCTTTCTGACGTTCAGCTGTGCGACGATTCTACAACCTTTAATAAAAGGTCCCTTACTTCATACAATGACAATTTACTGGAAGACACGCCAGCTCCCTTCTCAGCCAAACTCTGAGTCTCACCTGTATACATGGGGACATTTGGTTGCCATACATGACACTTCGCGAGTAGCAGAAAAGTCGGGGGCACTCCTGAGCCTTCTCAAGCCTGGAAGCACGGTGCCACCTTGGTCCTTCTCTACGCCCATGCTACAGAGATATCTTTAAGACTGCTCTTCTCAAACCTCCTTTAGGAAGCCTACTTCCAAATTTCCCTGGCGTGGCAGAGACTGTTATTTTGCTCCCGATATTGATTCTTTCTCCATACCCTTTGATATCAGCACCTCTAGATTTAGCTAGGCAAATTTCCTCTCAGCTGAAAGACCTTTGCCAGGCGCCCTTTTGGTCACATGAATTGTATAATGAGATTCAAGTTCAAGTGTGTTGTGTGAAACTTACATATGCTGCCTTAAAAAGAAGAGGGCAAGCATTTCATCTTTCTTGATGGCTGGAAGGTGATCCTGGGAGCCAAAGCATTTTGTGTCGTCAGGTTGCACATGAAGAAGAGTGGATTTGTAACATGGAAGGAGGTTGTCACCCTGACACTGCCAAACCAGCCCTAGACAGTCTGCTTTCAGATGTTGTACATGAGAGACTGAAATATGTTTTGTCCATTCCACTATGTCACTTCTAGCCAAACATAATGCCCACTGATACCTCTACTCTCTTATTCTCTTTAAATTATTTGGATCCTGCATCATACCTCTTTTCTTCCCTAAAGGGTGTGAGGAAGTAGAATGACTTTTTAGTCTCCTTCTCCAAAATCTCTCAGCCAACACTCTTTTCTCTTTTCTACCACCTGGAGTTTATCAACATAATATTCAGGATGTGGAGTGAAATTTTGTTTTCCTAGTTCTCCAGTAATCTTGACTTCCCTGTCAAGAAGGTGTCATCTTTGTTTCATTGACATGAGTGTTGGTATTCGTGAAAAAGGAGGAGGAAACACTCCATTTGAGGTCTCAGGCAATTTGGCTCCACATGCTGGTTTCAACTCCAGATACACTCAGGGATGGAGCAACTGTCTCTGAAAAAAATTCCAGATTCCCAGAAGAGAGAATGTATTACCTCAGGTGGAGTTCTTTTCTCGTTTTGGTCCATGCAGCTGTGGCAGTGGTTTTATCCATGGTGGAGATAAAGTTCTAGAGAAGAATTGCTGTGCAGGTATCTGAGCAGCCCCTGACCTCAACTTTCTCCTTCTAAAATTACATGTATTAGCATGCCTGTAACAATATCTAGAGGAGTTCTTGAAACTTTATGAAGATGAGAAAATCACTTACTGGGAATTATTGAAAATGAAATCACATATGGGAAAGGTAGACTTGTGGCCATGTAAAATAATAAACTCTACAGAGATTTCTTAAAACTATTTTCAATATTCCTTAGCCAGCCTTTCCAAGAGAGCAGAAATTTGGAATATTCTTCTTTCCATCTCTGTGATATTCTCTACATCCACTCTTGTCAGGCGCTGGGATGTCCGTCCATTACTTAAGAGTAACTTATTGCCCCCAAGTTGTTACCCTTCCTTTATTCACATGATCAAAGAACAGTCATTAAAATTAGTTTAACTTAGGCTCTGCTTCCCTCCAACACTATCTGCAAAATGCTGGCCACCTGCTGTACCAGTTAATAGAATGGTTGTGTGTGGCTTCAGTCCTTTGTGTCATGCCTGTATTCTCTGCCAAACTAGCTGCTTTTCTCTGCCAAGGTCAGTCTTCTATGCTTCATGCTGATGGGAGAACGACTCTAAACTTTTTTATAGGGAGACTTAATTCCAATTTAGGACTCTATCTAGCTGTACTAGCAAAGAGCATGGCTACAGTGATAAGAGAAAATATTCATTTGATCTGTTACATCATCCTTTTCATGTCAAATTGAACTTAGAATAGTGGTGTTGTTTTTTCTGAATACAGGCACAAGGATAAAGTTTCGTTTATTTATTTATCAGAAGCTCTAAGGGGTCACAGTTTATAGTTTTCAATAAGCATCACAGAGATCAAAGAAAGGTCTCTCTCTATTAGCAAGGACCCTGTAAACATGATCTCTCCCCTTATTGTAAATTTAGTGGATTATCAGTTATATATCATCCTTTCCTAGTGAATACAAACATGAAACCAAGTATTGCAAGCATCTAAACTCCAGCCAGAATAAGCCAGAGACATATACAATAAGTCCCATAATTCTTGGTATGTGGCCAGCATAGCTGCTGCCTCTGACATTATGTTTCAGTCATGGTCCAAGCAGGAAGCACAGAAAGGTGGAAAACACAGGATTCACTCAAATGGGGAAATTGGGAAGAGTTTAATAAAGGGACAATTATTTATAAAACTGCATAGGCTTGAAAGGAAATCAGGTTTGGATGATGAAGCTTCCTGGGGTTAGCAACAGCGGGAAGCCTTTACCACTCTGGCCTGCAAGAAGGAAGTGGTTACCAGGAACTAGAGACAGTCATTATAACTGTAAGAGAGCTGTCTAGACAGGCCATGATGCAGCCAAAGTTCCATGGCTGGAAGGGAGGGAGTCATAGGAACAGACACCATGACCTTATGTTCTAGTCTTCTCCTGGTGATTCTCATTGACCAAACCCAACTGGAAGCCAGAGTGCCCAGGCATAGGTGTACTTGACACAGTCTGTACAGGTCAGCTCCTTATTCTTGAAGCAGGATAGAGATGGAGTGGAGAGTAGAATAGCAGGAGCAAATAGAAATTATGGCACACATACAAGGATAGGCATTTCATGAATGTCTCTCAGTCTTTTTGCCCTGTTCTTCCCAAGTGCAATGGTCACAGGGTCATTTGCAAACCATTGAATTAGCCCTGTCTTCCATATTATATGCCACATCCATACTGAACCACCTCTTTTCTCCTCTTGGGGTGGAGGAACCAGTGGGGAGAATAGGTCAAGGTCTAGAGGACCTGCTCATCTCATTGCTCTGTTAATGGGTCACTCTCAGTCTACTAAAGGTCAAACACTGGATTTTGTTCATGGCATGATCCCCAGCTCCCTATACCAGGTTGATGAATATTATACAGCCATAAATGTTTGCTGAGATCATAAATGAATGAATAATTGCATGATCTTTTCTCCTTAACATAGGCATTATCCAGATTTAACTGTATATAGAATTCCCAGAAGCAACCTTATTTCAAATATTCTTATCTAATATTCCCATTTAAGTACTTTTACATTTCATAGAGCAAGAGTACCGATTTTTTGAACTCTGAAAGCACAGTCACTGCAGCTATGGAGACCTGATTTTAATATGCCAAAGATAAGCACTGAGGGCAGAAATGGCAACTGATAGCTTGCAGAGTTCATGTATTATAGTTATCAATACCCTTGCTCAGTGGCACATGGCAATATACCAGGCCTGAAACCAATTTTGCGTGTTCAAATGAAAGTACAAAGATCAATTACTAAAGAAGGATTATTTTTGTATTGCAACCTCTTGCCTTTTAGGGTAATTCAAAAATCATTACAGACTACCACATTCACAGAAACCCACATCTTTACCTCTTTCCTGTTAGATTTTTCGTTACAAAAAAAAGGAGAAGAGCGTGACAACTTGTTTATTGAAAAGTAAGAAATGCCTTTGTTTTACTGTTATTTCAGTTTGAATCCTCAGTGCTTTTCTATCTCCATATTTACAAACTAAGTTGTCAAATTTAGTCAGTTTATAAGATAAGTTAAGGAGAATCTAGGATTCTCACGTGGATAGTTATGAAGTCATTTTTCTGTTTTATTAGTCACATTAGCATTCTATTGCTCTTTAAATGTCACAAGTTCAAGAGCACAGCTGTATGCATCCTAGAAATATTTCTTCTCTTTGTAATAAAGCATGAAGGTACAATTTCCTAGGGCTTAGATAAGATGGCAGAGAAACAACAAAATAAGAATCAAAACAGTTTGTGTACTGTTTCAGATAAGAAGCTGGGTTATTTTTCATTCAAAGCCCTGGCATTGCTCTACCACTGATCTAGTAAAGAAATAGTTTGTTAATTTGTTTACCAGTACCTGATTTTTAAAAAATTTTATTGAAACCATGTTTAGAATCATTGAATTTGTTCACTCTCACAAATTTAAGATGTGCTACCTCTTTCTACAAGAAAGGAAATCACCTTATAATGGGCAACGGTATTTCAGAAGGACTTGCCACCCGCTACGAAGTTTGGTATCATTTCCAATGTTACATTACTGGAGTTTTAGATGAGTATGTGGCTGAAACATCCCAATAATGGAAAATCCACAATGAACTAAAGCAATCATAGCAGACTTATGGAAAAACGAATTTGGTAAAGAACAAAAGAATACATGAATTCTGTTTTTTCCCCAATATTTCAAGTCCACATGAAGACCATAAAACAAAGGGAGAAAATGTGGTTTTCTTCAATATTACTAATGCCTGATTCCCAAGGAAGTACATAAAAAGGATTTTTTTTTGCTTTATCCTACTCTCCCTATCATAATTAATGAGATTTTTATGTGATTTTGAATTCTTATTTTTTCTTTCTTTGTTCACCTAATGTCCTTTCAGTTTTCCTTCCAAAATACTTCCTTAAAAAGCCTTCTTTCATGTTTTTCATCGATTACAGCTCTCCTGGTTTTGCTATTTATCATGATTAACCTTGAGCCTTTTTTAATTTCTTCCTTTGGCTTATAAGTCTTCCCTCTCTGTTTCACCTACTGCACTGTGATCAGACTTGGCTTTCTGAAACATAAATCCAGGCCACGTGTATTCTTGCTAAACAATACTCTATTTCCCCCTATTGCCTATATCCCTGGGTCCCAAACTCTGGGGAGGAAAGTAATATACATGCAAATTTTCTCAATCAACATGTACAAGAACAAAAAGAACCACCATGTGGTAGACAGATCAAAGGTCTCCTTGTTCATTGTGACAAAAACAAAGCAAAAAAACACATAATTTGAAACAGCTTAAGCACTGAAATAAATTAGAAATTTGCTGGTTTAAGTATACAGGAAAAGGTGCAACTTGTGAAGATTAAAACCCAGAAATTTCTATGCCTAAAGGACTCTTTCGGTCATGGTTTTTTCACACTCAGTGGGGCAGCTTCGTCTTTTCCTTCAAGGAAAGCTTCCGGACTCAAACTCTCAAAGAGTTTCACAAAAGAGGAAAGGACTTTTCTCTCTGGTTACATTTCTTCTGATCCTGGGAAAGTTTATGATTTTCCCCGCGTGGGGCCTGGAGCGAGTAACTGGCAGATCCACAGAGCTCTCGTGGCTGCTGTGGAAGTAGCCTTCAAGAAAGGCGGGCAGGTGTGTGGGTTTAGCATTGCAAAGGTCGACCTCCATAGGGGTGTCCGTGTTAAAAAAGGAGTCATTACAGAGGGATTTTCAATTCTCACCACAGCGGGTTATTTTTTAACTAATCATTCTGCGGGGAGGAAGAGGCATAAAATCTGGACAGACTGCAGAAACTAACCCGAAAACTTTGGAAAGTCACCAATTAGGCAGGAATTGAGAGGGTCTGATCTGCCAAGAAGCAAAGCCCAATGAGGGGAGCTCATTTTCACTTCAGCATTTTTCACGGAGAACCTGTGCACGCTTTCAACACAAAGGACGAAAATCCCAGCAGGAAACTACCAGAAGGTGGAATTCAAGCTCTGCCATGATAGAGTGGCTCTGATCGACACACCTAGCTTTCAGGTAAGTTCCCAGAAGGGCCACCTCCTAGGAATAAGGGCAAAACTGAAGTATACCACACTGAGCAAAGCTTGAAAACAATCCTCAACAGAATTTAAGTGATGGCTTGCTCTTCATATACTTTCAAAAGGAAAGGAGGACACAGAAATTATACACTTGAAAGTGGTTAAAGTAGGAAACTTTGAGATGTGTGTATTTTACTACAATAAAAAGCTTAAAAATTGATATTCACATCAATATAGAGCTATAGGTATTAAAGAATTTATATTTTATTTACAAAAATCTGAATATGCTACAATTTGCCATTCTCACTTAATAAGACAGGGACAACTTTCCAGACCAGATATGTAGCTCTACCTCCTTTTATAATAGCTATGTAGTAATACATTGACTAACTGTATCTTTCCTCAATAAAGAATATTTACACTCTTAAAAAAATAAGAAAAAAAGAGAAACACAACATATTTCAAAGTCCTTACAAAAAAAATTAATTCTTTTATTGAAATATATTTCATATACAAGAAATTTCCCATTTATGTGCACAATTCAGTAGATTTTAGTATATCTCACAGAGTTGAATAACTATCACTATTATCTAATTTTAAAACATTTTCATCATTCCCAAAAGAAATCAATACAGATATATAATATTTGGAAAGCATGGTTAACCAACTTGATCAAATTGAAAAACATAAACATGACATCCATGAAATGAAAAATTTGCATTCTTTTCAAGTACACAGTGAACATTTATCACTACATATAATATACTGGACCTTAAAGCAAACATCAATAACTTTAAAGGATTAAATCTAACTCAAAAGTAGAACTAACACAGGTTTGGGAATCAAACAACACCCTATTAAATAATTCATGGATGATAGAAGAAATAGGAAAATAATTTTAACTGAAAGATAATTTTCAAAATGATATATAAGTAATGGACAATGCAGCTAAAGCAGTGATTAGAGAGAAATGTATAGCTTTAAGTATATATATTGGGGGAAAAGTTGAAATCAATTATCTAAGTGTCAATTTCAAGTGAATACATATCTTTAGATAATTACTCAACCTAAGTGTATAAACAAAACCTGTTCTTTAAAAATGATGTAAAAGATAATGTCAGTTCAGTCCCTGGACAAGTAATCTCAAAGTTAGGAAAGAGATTCTGTTTGTGCCATTTAGCATTTGAATGTTTGTTTCTACTGCTTCATGTTTTGCCTTCCCCTGCATGGCAAAGTCTAGTTCAGCCTCCATTTTACTAATTATTTGGAAAGTTTTTCACACAAAAATTTGTTTCTGTATGTATCATAAGAGTGTTTGTGGTGTTCTTTTTGGTAATGTTATCTGAGAGTAGGTGCCAGGGTCAGAGGGTAGGTTTTTTAGCCTGCTAAAGGCTGCCAGTGCAAAATACTAGAAATGGGTTGGCTGTTATAATGGGAATTTATTAGGGTAAAAGCTTAAACTTCTGAGACTGTGAAAATGTCCAAATCAAGCCATCATCAGAGATGTCATCCCACCAAAGTTCAGCTGCTGGCAGATCTTGGACTCCTATCACTTGGCTGGGCAAAATGGCATCCAGTCTCTGCCTTCTCCTCCAGGCTCGCTTTCTCCCCAAGCTCAGCTGTGGGTGATCAGACACATGGCTCATCTCTTCTCAGGCTACATCTTTGGGCCACTCTGCTGATGGGCTTTTGGGCTGCTCTGCTGATTCCAGCCTCTGGTCTCTCTCTCAGCCTCCCAGGATTTCTCTTTCTGCAGCTCTGGGTCATCCTGGAATCTTCTCATATATCACAGGGTAAAACGGCAGCTTTCTTTCTCTGGGCAGCTCTGCTTTCAGTCCTAGTTTATACAAGAGGATTAGGGCCCACCCGTTGCTGTGAAATCTAATCAAAGGTCCTTTACCAAAGTGATCTAATCAAAAGATCCCTTAACTGAATCTATCCAAAATATCAAACATACAATAGGCTTACATGTACAGGAATGGGTTAGCTTAAGAACACGATTTTCTGGGATCCACAAATAACTCAAACCAAGACAGCTAATGATCTTGAGCATCTTTTCTTGTGCCCCTGGCCATTCGAATGTCTTCTTTGAGATATGTCTGTATTTTGCCTATTTTTAATTGGGTTGTTTGCCTTTTTATTGTTAAATTGAAGGCTTTCTTTATGTATTCTGGATAGTAAACCCTTATTGGATATGTGCTTTCCAAATATTTTTTCCATTTTACAGGTTGTCATTTTATATTCATGATAAAGTCTTTTGAGGCATAAAATTTTTTATTTTGATGAAGTCCCATTTATCTACTATTTTTTTTCTTTTCTTGCTTCTGCTTTTAGGTGTAAAGTTTAAGAAAATTGTCTAACAGAAGGTCCTGAAGGTGCTTCCTTAAATTTTCTTCTAGAAGTAGAAGTTTGACATACTAACTCTTATATATAGGTCTTTGATCCATTTTGAGTTAATTTTTTTGCATATGGTGTGTGGTAGGTATCCTCCTTCTTTTAATTTCAAATAGAGATCCAATTTTCCCAGCACCATTTGTTGAAGAGACTCTTCTTTCCCCATTGAGTGGTCTTTGCCACCTTGTCAAAAATAAGATGGCCACAAATGTGATGTTGTTTTCTGAGCTCTCAAATCTATTCCATTGGTCTATATGCCTGTCCTTGAAGCAGTACCATGCTGTTTTGATTACTGTGCCTTGCTAATAAGTTTTAGATCAGGAAGTATGAGTCTTCCAACTTAAAAGATGGCTTTTGCTACTCAGGACCCCTTGCCCTTCCATATAAATTTGACAATTGGGTTTTCCATTTCTGCGAAGAAGATTTTTGGAATTTTTATTGGGATTGCATTGAATCTATAAATTGTTTGGGGTAGGCTTGATATCCTAATAATATTTATTCTTTCAGTCCATGAACAGAGAAGGTCTTTCCAATTACTTAGGTCTTCTTTGATTTCTTTTAGCAATGTTTTGTAGTTTTCTGTGTACAAGTCCTTTATACTCCTGATTAGATTCATTCCTATACATTCAATTCTTTTAGTTGCTATTGTGAATAGAAATTTTTCTTCTTTTAGTTGTTCATTGCTTGTTTATGGAAACACTACTGAGTTTTGGGTATTGATCTTGCACCCCACCACTTTGCTGAATTAAATCATTAGGTTAGGAGCTTTACTGTGGATTTCAAGAGTTTCTGAGTATAGGATCATATCATCTGCAAATAGACAAAGTTGTACTTCTTACTTGCCATTATGAATACCTTTATTTCTTTTTATTGCCTAATTGCTCTGGCAAGAGCTTCCGAAACAGTGATAAATATAAGTGGTGAGAATGGGCATCCTGATCCACTAACACTTTAGGAAATGCTACTTCCTAAAATAGCATTTTTTAAGTTATGCATATTTTGACTAAAAATATACACCAGTCATGCAATCAATGTTATATCTGGAAAAAATATATAACACCAGAGAAAGAAGTTACAGTAGAAAGATATGCCATGTATATGCCATGTATATCAGTTCTCTATATTTTCAGTAGATTTCATGAAATCTTAGTGAAAGTCCCAGGAAATAATAAGTAATTTTCCCAAAAAATTAATTTTTGGTGGAAATGAGCAAGGTATTTCTAAAATTTACATAGGAGGAAAGAAACAAGATTACTTCAAGACAATCTACTGAGTATCTAGTATTGTATAAAGCCATAGGAATAGGGAAGTCTGTTATTGATGGGAAAATAGACAAATAAAACAGAAGAAGAGTCCATAAATAGAACCTCCCATAAATGGACAAACTTTGTACTGCAGGGCAGTGGGAAAGAATAGCCTTTGCAATAAGTTTTGTTGGTTCAATTGGATATCATCATGGGGGAAAAGTAAAATGATCCCTCCCTCACACCATATCAAAACATCTATTGCTGGAGGATTGCAAACCTAAATGTGAAACCTAAAACCTCAGAGCTCCTTGCACAATGCTGTCCAGCAGAACTTTCTACAATAATAGTGATGTTCATGATTGCACTGGTCAGTATGTTAACTATTAGCCACATGTTGCTTTTGAACACTTTGAATGTGCCTAGTATGACCAAACAAATGAAATTTTATTTTACTTTAAGCTTAAATATCCACAGGTGGCTAGTAGGTACGGTATTGGACAGCATAAGTTTGGATGATAATGTTAAGAGCATATCTTTATGGCCTTCATGTAGGCAGATAATTTATAATAGAGCACACAAAAAAAGGATCACCATTTAAAAAAAGAGTGATTAATGAGACCACATTTCAATTAAGAACTTCTGTTTACCAAATGACATCATTGAGAGGATTAAAAGGTAAACAAAAGAGATGGGAAAACAATTTGAACCCAGAAGATGCAAAAACCTCCCATAAACCGATGAGAAAATGACCAAAAAGATAAAGGATAAATCGCAATGGAAATAATGGACCGATGGCTTGAACAAGCACTGACCAATTTAAGAATGCTTTTATGTCATTAGTCATCAAGGAACTTCTTGTTAAAGTCACGATAAGATACCACTGCACACCCACGAGCATGGCTAAAATATAAAGACAGGTGACAAGGATCTGGAGTAACAAGAACTATCCTGCACTGCTCTGGGGAAATTGGAAATCACTTTGGAAAACAGACACTGTGTCTACTAAATTTAATCGTATGCATACTTTTCAATAAACTCAGCAATCGCACTCTAATGTCTGTGCCCACTTGGACACTGGAAGTCTCCAACCAGGCATGTAGAATGCTCTTCAATTGCAGTTTATCGGATCATTTCTCATGATAAATAAGTTGTGGTATGTATGTGACAATAAATTGTGGACTGCAATGGAATAGTAGAGAGGAATGGAAATGCACAAACTACCGCTGTCCACAACAACCTGGATTAAAACTACAAACAAAATATTGAGTGAAAGAAAGAAGACTCCAAGAATACATGTAGGCGATTCCTTTTAAATAAGACTCAAAAACAGATAGTACTAATCTATGGTGGTAGAATCCAGCCTTGTGGTTACCTGTGGGGAGGAAAGAGGATTGTGGGGCTTATGACGAGTTAGTGCATTTATTGAGGCACACATAGCTTTCAATCTCAAATCCTGGATAGTGGATACCTGGGTTTGTTACCATGTGATAATTTATTCAGCTATATGCTTATGATTTGTGCACTATACTGTGTGTTGGTATATGGCAATAAAACAGTGTAAACTATTTATTATGAATTAATAATCTTATAAGTGTATATAATTAAGTGTGTGATTTCTTCCCATAAGCCAGAAATTCCAATCCTCGTTTTATGAACTGTAGGGCATCTCCTTGCAAATTGTTTCAGGAGCATGTTTCAGGGTTTCAAACATCTTCAAAATTAAAGCAATTTTATTTCCTTGAAATTCAAAAAATAAATTTGATGTTATAATTTTAAGAGGCAGAATATCACAAAATTCCACAAAGAATTTTGACGTTGTATTCCTTTCAATAGTGGAAAGCACTGCTTTAAATTAATGGAACAGTTTGTTCTAGCAAATGCTAATGGAGTGAGTTCTAAATTTCCAGAGTGAATTTTTATGGTCCTAACAACTTTTGTAACTGATTTCTAGGCTAAAATATTGAAGTAGTAGTACTATTATCCTTTCATGTGTCATTAGGTGTTTAATGAATGTTTCTTTTCCGCAGATTACAATGGACACTGTTATCCTGGTAGAGGTATAAAGGAAACTATTATCTACCCACTTTAATATCCTTTCCCTTAGTTCCCTAAAAATTCCTTCCGGAAGAAAAAGGCAAATGCCTCTTTTCATTCTTTATGCCTCTCTGGGGTTTAGATTATTTGCTAATTGCAGTATCCTTTTTTTATCTATTTGGATCCACAGGGATCAAAGGCCCTTCTCTGAGACTTCTCCATAAAACCAAGCATAAATTGCTATTTATTATCGACATCTCTAATATGCCAGCATTGTCAAGGGGACATTTCCTTTAGGTGATAAAATTTGCATACAAAACAGAGGTTTGTATTTTAATTGTAGGCAATGTGGCTACTCGTTCTTATCTGTGCTAGAATTGAAAATCATGTTTTTTTCTAACTTTAATAGGTCCGAAAAGCATTCATATAGAATTTAAAAATGTAAGGGTTTTTACAAATCACTGATTTTCTGAAATGCTTTACCTTACATTTCATTTTGTGTTATTTAAACAAATATTCTAAGGAAACCTGGGAAGATGCATATTTTAAACACATTTGCATCTTCACAGTCATTCTCACTTCCTCCTTTGGGAATTGAATCATGCCCCCCATAGAAGACATGCTCAAAATTAATTTGCGTTCCTGGTGGGTGTGAACCCATTTATAAATAGGAACTCTGAAGACATTATTATGAGTTCAGGTGGGTGTTCATTTGTGAATACAGTCTTTGAAAATCCTATTTAGATGAGGCCAGATGGAATCAGAGTGGACCTTAATTCATATGGCTTAAGTCCTGAGCAGGAGAGGAGATCTAGAGAGACAGACGGAGGAGCAGGAGAAGCCAAAACCAGAAGGAGAAGCAGGTGATGGAGGCAGGGATGCAAGCCAAGGAGCCCCAAGGATCGCAGATTACAGCCAGAACCCTGCAGACTCTGGGTGAAAGCATGGCTTCTCGAGACCTCCATTTCAGATTTCCAGCCTCCAAACCATGAGATTATAAATTCTTGTTATTTTAACCAACCCATAGTGTGTTCTCACCCTATATCCCCCCTTTCACTTGTAAAATGGAATGTTTCCTTAAAAACTGAAGCCTCTCTGGTCTGTTAAGAAAACTGCCAAAAACTAAAATGGTATTTTCACTAAACAGTGTACAAGATTGGCGATTTTGTCATACCTCAATGATCCTACTGAAGAGTTACCAGTGCCTTTGATGGACAAGAATTGCATTTCTTGTGATAAAGTTTCTACTTTCTGGGATAGCAACAAAACCACAAATCATTCAGTGTCGGAGTTGCTCCCACATTTTACCGTCCAATAGGATCCATTAAGGCCATTTGACAACTGTCACAACCAGGCTGTGTGACAAACAGTGTACGTGTTTGTGTGTGTGGGTTTTCTATTTATAGTTTATCATAGTAAAAGAAAAGGAATTGCTCCTCTCTAATCTGTAAAAAAAAGGCAAATATATTTTCTTTGAATATTTTAAATGCCTTGTTCTACTATTGAAACCAAAGATAAAGAAACAATGACAAGCATTTCTTATGGCATTTTCTTATGGAGACACCAGGGCCATCTAGAGCCCAATAATCCTTGCCTGTTAAACTCTCCCACTGTAAATAGAAACTTCATATTTTTGCTTTCTTTCTTGGCCATGTCTTTATTTCTGTGAATTTTCATACTTAGTGAAGTTATAAAAGGAAAGAAAAAGTGCACCTGAAAATAGTTTACCCCTTTGTTGAATTTCCTGATGTATTAGTTCAGCTATTGGTGCTTTGAAAAAGAGTTTTCCACCCACATCAAGTGGCTTCTCCATCTGCTTGATCTTCTGGAGGGTAAAAAGGGAGTGCCCTGCCATAGATTTAATATTGGAACTTCAATGTGGGATCCATATGGCTCCAATGTGTCCTAGTGTGGGAAATAATGAAGCTACTTTTGTTTTATTTTGTTTTGTTGTTGCTGCTTTAACACAATTGAATCCAAATAGAAAATAGAGGCAAAAAAGAAAATGCAAGTCAAAAGTAATTGAAGGTTTATTTTATACAATGACATATTTTTTTAGTCTTTTTCCCAAGCTGGTGTTATTGTCTGGTTTTTGTCTGTCTGATTTGTTTTAAAGGCATACGCACAAAAAATAGTTGAAATAACAAGAAAAAGATGTCATTGATTTGAATTTAAGGCCCTTCAGTTGAAACTTCAAAATGAGTCCCCATGACTCTTTATTTACTAAAGATTTAAAAACTTCCAATTTCTTGTCTATGAATTCAAGCTATTTTATGAATTAATCTTTCTAGAACATGACACTTCTTAGCCTTGCCAGCTTTTTCAGGCTGTCACTAAGGAAATAAAAAGGGTTAGAACAGAGCAAGCACAGTCAGTGAAAAGAGGAAAACTTATGCATCACAATAAAGAATTAAGTTTTCCAGCTGGGACTTAGTTTTGCAGTTTGAATTTTTTCAACCAGCTCAGCAATATTCAGGCTACTAACAGAGATAAACGGAAAGCAAGAAGAAACCAAAGTCTGTTGAAGAAGAAACCCAAACTCCAAAGTAAAATCTTCAACTATATCAAAACATGTTAGCCTCTGGGTTTGCTCCTTTCTTTTTGGGGGGAGAGTTTGAGAAGGGGTCGATCCTGCAAGACCAGGCATTCTTCCTGTGAATGGGTGAGAGTTGCCAGGGCCTCAGGGGATGGCTACTGTATCTCTTAATAAACAACAACATGTTCCTGGCGCTTGCAGGCAAAAAGCTGTTCACCATCATCTGGTAGATTACTGGGATAAAAAAAAACAACAACAACATTTCTGATTCAAAAGCCAGACATGCATGCCAGTGCTTCTGCAATTGCCACCCTCAACTGCCCCTTAGCTTCCTAGCTTCTGTGCTTATAACTAGGTTTAAAGCAAGAGAGAGACAGAAAGAGAGAGAGGAAGAGAGAGAGAGAGAGAGAGAGAGAGAGAGAGAAAGAGAGAGAGAGAGAGAGAGAGAGAGGGAGAGAGAATTCCATATTTCACTAGCATTTAGTACACAGGAGATTTAAATCTTTGAACGTTACTCCCAACGGAATCAATTTGGGAATCCCCTTTAAAAGGATGATGGCTTTAATAGATATTAATTTAATGCATATATCCTATTGTTTCAGAGCACTTGATTTATTGGCCATCAATAAAGTGGCCATCTTTATAATAACAGAGTAGAGTATGTACAAGGAATTTCAAGTGCCATTCATGCCACCGTTTGTCTTATGCCTGTCAAATTTTGCTGTGATAACTGTTACCTGAATTATTTATTTTATATCTTGTCTATATAGACAAAACTGATAAAAGTTTGATGAGAAATTTGGAAGCCAAATTTATTCAAGGGAAAAAATTTTAGGGAAATTATATGTTTATATATATATTTATATGCAAAGAATCCAAAAAATATAGACGTTTGGAAAATGTATAACTTTTAGTAAAAACTAAAAAATTAATTAATATAATATGAGCCTAAAAGTCTAACATGTGGCTAAGATAATTTAATGCAACATATTTTATTGAGCATTTGCTTTGTGCAGGGCCCTGTGCAGCATGTAGTAGTTACAAAAGATGGGTTAGACTTGCTTCTTACCCTCACAGAACTGCCATTGCAAAGGGAAAAATAAAACAAATCCATGATGGAATAGAATGAGAGCAAGGAGGAAGGTGAACATATGTTAAACTACATATGGGAAACCAAGTCAGACAGAGTCTGAAAACTATTTTAAATTGGGACTTAGAAGCTGAGGTCAGGATGCTACAGTTTCTAATATAATACAAAACGAAAGAGAAACCAAGAGGATATAACTGTTGCCAAAAGGGATTTCCTGATAGTAGGTGGTTAGGTATTGCATTTAGCTAAGTAACAGAACACCTTACGATACTGATTTAAACATGCAAGGAAAGCTACCTCTCATGGAACAAGTTGAAGAGGATTATTTATTTGTTTTTAATGAACTTTTTAATGAACATTTAAACAGGCTCCAAATTAGAGAAAATGGTATCATGATTCTCCCATCTATCACCAGGTTTCGATATCATCCAAGATTTTGTCTTTATTGTTTCGTCAATCCCTAACCCCCACTACTTTTGCTTTGGCAGAGGGCCACGTCCAGAATATTTTAAAGCAAATCCCAGACATTGCCTTATTTCACCCATCCTTGCTTCAGTGCATATTTTCAGATAAGAACTTTTTAATAAAACAAACCCACTATTAGCACACTTAACAAAAATTATTTCTTTTTTTTTTTT